>JACEEZ010020152.1:195000-207500 GCA_016584305.1 Chionoecetes opilio
GCCATCGGATCGAAGATTCTGATGTCCATGAAGGCTCTCCGTCCTCTGGTCCAGAATCCACGAGCACTTACGTCCACCCGGGCCTCGTTGGCGGTGTTGGCCGTCCTGTACTGCAAGTGTTCGCCATCCAGGGGGAGAAGAGTTGGTTCGGTGGAGACGTCGCGGCACACCTCCCTGAGCATACTGGCCGTCACATCCCTCACCTCATCGTGTCTGATGCACACGAATCCCCCCCTTTTACACGTCATGGTGTGGTTGACGTCGTTTGGGGATCCACATGCACAGGTTTTGGGAATTCCCTCCACTGGCCAGCCATACCTCAGAGCAACGGCATCTACGAATTCTTGTTTGTTAAGGCTGAAGCCTTTTGCTCTGATAGGCAGGCATGTTAGCCAGTTGGACGCTTCCGTTTCCTGTGCAGTGTGAATTTTCCTCACGGTATCATCCGGCAGGACGCCTTATAGGCGTTCCAAGCTTTCCACTTGTGCACTTTGCCTGTCTCTAGAAATAGTTTTCTTTAGCTCCAAGATCGCATTCTGGTCTGTTTCACCATTTGCGTCTTGAGCTATGATTTTTTCGGTGAGGGAACTGGTGAGGTTGATGGAGTTTAGGTTTTCTTAATCGGCCAGTCTCTCAGGGGATGTGATCCCCATCCCACCCAGTCTTGGTGGAAGTGTCAGCAGCGCCCTCTCGTTATCCCCTATGATATGGGATCTCAGCAGCGCTGGTAGGAAGGTGTTCCTGATGGAGTTTTCCAGCGGTATGAGGAGAAGGCTAATGCCTGGGATGGTGCGCTTGACGAAGCTCCATCGATGTTGTAGGCCATGCGTGAACGCTGAGTAGGCTGCGTGTGGTTCTGTCTTGGCCATGTCGGACAGGACGTCCACCTCTTTCACCCACTCCGACACTTTCTCCCCAACGTATTTCACCTTGAACTCCTCTGTTCCAATCACTGCACCCAAGTGTCGCTGTCCGTCCTTTGTCACAATGACCCCACTGCCATTGAAAAGTTGCACCCCATTGTCATAATATTCGGGTTTAACAATAAGGACAGACTTGGTGGCGTTGGGTGTGTATCCTATAATAGGGCCGTTGTCATTCACAAGGGTCCACCACTTCTTTAAGTCTGTGATTTTCCCGTCCCCTATTAGATCATCCGCGTATGCCACTTGCTTCACATGTGTTTTTTCATACGAAATCACATCTTGAAGCAATGATAAGCCAAGGGCGTATATTGCCATGGCCACTGGGTCACCTTGCGTTGTTCCTTCCATTGATTTCAAAACCTTAACACTACTATTACTATTAACACTTATGTACATGTCTGAAGGATCTCTGCATGTGTTTTCAACATATGTCGCAAGCGAGGGACACTTAACTCGAATGTTGTGAAGCATTGTCTTTCTGTTTAAAGTGTTAAATGCATTTTTAGCGTCCACTAACAGCACCGCTTCACATTCTTCCTGGCCAAAGATCTTCCTCATGGCGTGGATGGCCGCTTCCCCACCTGCCTGCTGTCCCGCACACACCTGTAGGTTCCCTGTCGCTCTTCTTACATCCTCCTTGACCACCTCCATGATGCATTTCCCTATAATCCGGCGGAGGACTTCCCCAATGCCGATAGGCCTGCACCCTGGCTTCTTGTCAAAGGGGATAAGGCGGCAAGCAGTCAGGGCGTCAACATGTCGACAGTCGTCGGCGGCAAGTTTTCTCGCTAGTGCTGCTAGGGCGCTTCACAAGTCACCAGCGTCACTCCCACAGAGAGTGCTGCTCAGTAGGCGCCGCCACCCTCTTGCATCCAAGCCTGAAGGACCTCCGCTGCCTTTTGTCTGGAGAGCTTTTTTCCAAACCATCTTTCCTGTTATCATCTCATAGATGACGCTGATTGAGATTTGATGGCGTCCCTGCAGTCTGAGTCCCTCTTAAGTTGCTGGGTGGAGGATGTTTGTCCTCCAGCAATTGGATGGTTTCCTCGGTGAGTGGCAACACACCGCTGGTCTGTAGTAGTAGTAGTAGTATTAGTATTAGTATTAGTAGTAGTAGTAGTTGTAGAAGAATTAGTAGTAGTAGAAGTAGTAGTTATTGTAGTAGTAGTAGTAGTAATAGTAGTAGTAGTAATAATAATAATATAAGTAGTAGAAGAAGTAGTAGAAGTAGTAGTAGTAGCAGCTTCTACTACTACTACTACTACTTCTACTACTTCTTCTACTACTTATATTACTACTACTACTACTACTACTACTACTACTACTACTACTACTACTACTACTACTACTACTACTACTACTACAACAACTACTTCTTCTACTACTACTACTTCTTCTACAACTACTACTACTACTACTACTACTACTACTACTACTACTACTACTACTACTACTACTACTACTACTACTACTACTGCTACTGCTACTACCACTGTTACTTCTACTTCTACCACTACCATTACTACTACTTCTACGACTACCACTACTACTACTTCTACTTCTACTTATATTACTTCTTCTATTCTACTACTACTACTACTACTACTACTACTACCAGTACTACTACTACTACTACTACTACTACTACTACTACTACTACTACTACTACTACTACTACTACTACCACTACTACTACTACTACTACTACTACTACTACTACTACTACTACTAGTACTACTACTACAACTACTACTACTACTACTACTACTACTACTACTACTACTACTACTACTACTACTACTACTACTACTACTACTACTACTACTACTACTACTACTACTACTACTTCCAGAAGTGAGGTTACAGTGACATGAAGTGAAAATAGTAATAGACTATGGCAGGGTGCTCTAACAATTACAATGATGAATTGTTTTCTGCTTTTAAGGTAATTGCAATATCAAAATAGTAATAACAGTCGAAGTAATTGATAATAGCTGGTATATATTTTTCTCTGTTACTGATACACATGTGTTCTCTTTACAATTACGAAACGAAACGAAACGAATTGGTGATCACATATAATATAGCAGATACGGAACATATTATATCGGAGGAAATACTTTTATGTATATTTTCTTTTCAATTATCCTTAAATATATATTACTGTGAAATGTAGATAGATAGTTATAAATTTTACGCTTGCGATTATGTAACAAACATACCCTCGGAAACCTGCATGCAGTACGGTGGCTAACATTTCTAAAGTTCACGTCTTGCCTCACTTATGTGCAGTTAGATAAAGATGGGGACATACGCTATGCTGCGCGTGGCCTCGGTGCTCATCTCCGTCTCATTGGCCCTTGAGCTTGTGGTGGGTGAGAACCCGTTACCCCGGGACACAAGGCTAGTGTGACATCCGGGTTACCACAGTTACCTTCCCAAGGTTTCCCCTGGTACTCATTTATCAACCCCGAAAGGGAGGATGAACAGCTGTTTGGGCTGGTTGCCGACTTGCCCTGGCCCGGATTCGAACCAGGGCCCGCAGATTCGTAGCCAGGCGCGCCAGCCACTACATCACGGAGGCGACATTAGGGTGCATTAGGTGCAGTTAGGAAGACAAATATTTCTGAACACATTGACAAACACTATCTCGTCTGTAATATCACGTTGAGATGTAAGTTAATTTCAGCTTCAAGTACCAATCCATTGTATCCACATGTTGTATGAAGATTAATCGATCAAACTACTTTTCCATGATGTCTTGACTAACACACACACACACACACACACACACACACACACACACACACACACACACACACACACACACACACACACACACTCACACACATACACACGTGTGTGTGAGTGTTGATAACGTGACGGGCTCCCATTCTGTGGTTAGGCGGTTCGAATCCTCGTGCTCCCGGGGATTTTTCACTGACAAATTCGGGCGGTTACTGTCCCCCTTGAGCAAGGGGATGGGTGTGTGGGGTGTGTGAGGTCCCAGCATTGCCTAAAGATCGGTAATAATGAGCTCCAAGCTCGCACTGAGAGGGTGAAAACTGGCGATCGCGAGCCAGCTCGCGTGGACAAGACCATGGGTGAATGACACACACACACACACACACACACACACCACACACACACACACACAACACACACACACAACACACACACACAATACCACACACACTCAGACACACACACACACACACACACTCAGACACACACACACACACACACACACACACACACACACACACGTTGCTTTCCATGCACACCATCACTGGCAATTCACGTAATCATAGAAAGCGCTGTGCATGACATTTGCTCATGCACCTCATGCATATATATATATATATATATATATATATATATATATATATATATATATATATATATATATATATTATATTTATATTTATATATATATATATATATATATATATATATATATATATATATATATATATATATATATTAATATAATATATATATATATAAAATAATATATATATTATATATATATATATATATATATATATATATATATATAATATATATATATATATATATATATATATATATATATATATATATATATTTATATATGAAAATAATAATAATAAAAAACTAGGTAATCGAAGATATACGCTTGCACTCACGTATACATAATCGCACATGTCCTCATTTCATAAATGTAAACATGTGAAGCACACTCGTCCATCACTGTGGCTGGAGGGTCGGCAGGTCCATTCGGTAATTTGAAAGAATGTAGTCAGAAAAAAAAGCGCCAGAGAAAGAATTCGGAAATTAGATCGGAAATAGAATTAGGAAAGTTTAGGTTAGGTTCTGCTACCTTACCTTTGTTTCCTTGTTACTTTATTGCATACAATTGCTCCGCCTGTCCTCTCGTAACCCCTCTCGAGGTCACCAAGTCAAAGAAGAGACGCTCTATATGCTCTGCTTCGCTAACACAGCTTGATTGACACAAAGTTGGAAGTGGATGAATGACACACTGTTTGATTAATTACTGGCTTGTTCATCTCGCAGTACCAAGGGCACAAACACGTTCCAATCAAACTATTACTACTTCCTAAACAAATGGACACTAGTTTATAGATAAGCTATGTTAATTGATAGGTGTTGCGGCATAAGGGTTGGCATCAGGCAGCTTGAACACGAGAAAAAACATATTTGATTGACTGACTGGCTGACGAGTTAACCTGTGCCTGTAACAGATTATCATATTTCTACTCATACATTGATTAAAAAACCTGCAGTGTTGTTTGATGTATTTCAGGAAGTGAAAGACAGAGACATGGAACAGTCCGTAACTTAACGAGTATTTATAACAAGTACATAATGTTTCGAATTGACTGTGATCAAATTCGCGTATTGAAACTTGAACGCGTAGTTTTTTTTTTGGAGGGAAACAATAATTGGAGGGTTATTAGTACCACCGCCATCACCATCATAATTAGTTAACAAAAGGAAATAATAAAATCTAACTTACATTAAAACAACGTTGACATGGAGATGAAAGAGTGACCATCGAACCCTCATCTACCGCATCCGAGCAACTGCCACGTAACAACAATGGAACAAGTACTCAGAATGGTGATTGTGATAATGTTGGGTACGTATCAAAGGAGTAATTGACTCAATCATCAATCATTGGGGGCATACGCCGGGGGGCGCGTCGCCTCGCCCACCCTACGACGCCACTCCCGGGGGTCACCACGCGCGAGTTCCCATGCAGGCTCCATTCCCATACCAAGCAGCTCTCGACAAGAAACATCAACTTGCCCCAGCCACGAGCCTTGTGGGCGCCCCCTTGGCCTCCTCCACGCCGGATTGTCTCTTACAGATACAACCCGATGGGAAGGATCGGTTTCAGGGTAGCGTGCCACATGCCCATATAGCTGAAGTTGGCGCTGACGGACTATGCAGGTAATAGGCCTCGATTCAGTCTCACGGTGCAATCGCTGATTTGACACGTAATCATCCCAGCGATACCCCATGATTCTGCGAAGACACTTATTACCAAAGGCATTGATTCGTCTGTTCAAGTCACTATTTAGTGTCCATGTCTCACAACCATAGAGTAAGACAGGGATCACAAGCGACTTGAAGATCCGGATCTTTGTCCTCCTGCACAGGTACCGACAACGCCAAATACTCCCGCTGAGCGAGTCCATAACACCGTGGGCTATGCCAATCCGCCGTAAGACTTCTTGACGTGACCGCCGTCATTATGGACTGCGCTACCAAGGTATGTAAAACTTTCCAAGATCTCAATGTCCTCGCCACACGCATGAACAGACTGTACTGCTTCATCTAGTAAGTCTTCAAATACCTGGACCTTGGTCTTGAGCCAGGAGACCTCAAGTCCCAAAGGCTTTGCCTCCTCGTGCAGCGCCTCGAGAGCCATCACCAGGACCTCCAGCGACTCAGCAAAGATTACTGCATCATCGGCAAAAACAAGATCAGTGATCTTGGTGTTGCCGACGGATGCTCCACAATCACTTTGATCTACAACCTTGTCCAATACCCAATCCATACAAGCGTTGAAAAGTGATGGGGCAAGGACGCACCCTTGCCTCACTCCTGTATTCACAGGAAAGAAGCTGGATACACCTGCCCCACACTTCACAGCACTCTCAGTCCCAGAATACAGACCAGTTATCAAACCAATAGTCCTTGCAGGAATCCCTCGAAGTCGCAGAAGATCTCAGAGTGACTCACGATGCACTGAGTCAAACGCCTTCTTGAGATCAACATAGGCTGCAATCATCCCCTGTCGAAACTCACGTCGGCGTTCCACCAGGACACGAAGCGCTAGTATACGAGGATACTCCGTTGTTGACTTACCAGGCGTGAACCCAGACTGCTGAGGTCTCTGGTGCTTCACCAGATGACTGCGAATTCGCGTCAGCAATAGATGGGCAAGCACCTTGCCTGGTACGCTGAGCAGTGTAATACCGCGGTAATTGTTGCAGTCCTGACGGTCTGCTTTCCCTTTCCAGATAGGGACGACCAGTCCCCTTTTTCAGTCAGGAGGAATGGTACCTGATTGCCACACGGCAGTCAGGACAGCATGCAACCCGCGGATCATGGCCTCACCCCCAGCTTTGAGGAGCTCCGCACTGATATTACAAACACCAGCTGCCTTTCCACCCTTCAACTTTGCTACAGCCTCTCTGACTTCGTCAAGAGAGGGTGTGGTTTCGTCAATGGGAGGATCGGCATCCACTGCCTGTAACCCAGTGGTGTGAAGCTGCTCAGTTGGAGGGTCCACCGTGAACAACTGCCCAAAGTACTCAGCCCAACGAGCCATCTGCCCATCTGCCATCTATCACACCTTTGCCGAAAATACATAGCAAGTTAATTGTTCATCCATTTATGTTGATAGGCGGGGGCGAGGCTGTGGCTGTATTAGGCCGTGGTTGTTGTGGCTGTTAGTTAGCGGTAGTGCCATACGCTGCTTTGACGAGATTAGTAATGACGTTGTTCGGCGATAACAAAGCTGCAAACAAGAATATATGTAAAACTAACCGCAAAGCCACCCTCCGGGCGGACTTTTTGGCTAGTTCCTGCGGAGGGCTATTGGTGGGCTATTGGCCCACCACCTGTGTTTGGTGGGCCAAAGGCCCACCAAACACAGACTCTGCAGATAGCCCCTTCTAACTTTCCTGAAATCATAGATGTAGAAATGTATGTATTAACGCCAACCCATTCACATCACCCCCAATCCATTCACTCACCCATTACCCATCACCCCCCACCCATTCACTCACCCATTACCCATCACCCCCCACCCATTCACTCACCCATTACCCATCACCACACACCCATTCACTCACCCATTACCCATCACCCCCCACCTATTCCCTCACCCATCACCCATCACCCCCAACCCATCACCCCCCACCCATTCACTCACCCATTACCCATCACCCCCCATCCATTCAATCACCCATTACCCATCACCCTACATCAAGGTTTCCTCAATTCTCGCAACCCACTTTTTTTTCACAATTCTCGCTAATAGGCTACTAAAAAAAAAAAAAAAAAAGTGATCGGATCATCTCATAGGTGGGCTTAATATGTGCCCCTGGTCGACCCGGTTCCAAAACTGTGCCATATGATGGGATTGGGGCACTGGGGGCGGCACCTATTGCGGACACACACACACACACAGACACACAGACACACACACTTTCGCTTATATTATTATAGATTAGTTTTGCCTTATACGTGCCTTCCGGTATAACCTAAACAAAGCCTTCACAGATGCAATTGGAAAGTTTGAGAACCGATATACGTATAAAGTGGAGGAAATCTCGGGAGAAATTGTTCAAAATAATCAAATATCTGAACTTTTCACATTAACAAGGCAATCACACACACACACACACACACACACACACACACACACATATAGGGTGCTCCGTAGTGTCGTGGTTAGCACGCTCGGTTCACAACCGAGAAGTCCTGGGTTCGATCCCCGGGTGGAGCGGAGAAAGATGGGTGTTTCCTTAAAACCCGAGCCCCTGTCCACCTAGCAGTGAATGGGTATCGGTGTCGCGTTCGCAGCAGTCTGTGTATTCCGTGCAGTCCACCTTTGTTTACCAACAAAATAAAACGCGATCTGCGCATGCGTGGAAGCGAATGTTTACTAACAAAGGCTTGTTGATCGACAAAGCCGAATTGCATTAAACACGGCACCGTGTACGCATCTTTTCGCGTGTTCCTGAATGTCCGAAAAGTGTTCTCAAGCAGGGGAGGGCATATTGTTTTATTCTTTCATTGGAAAAACATTCGTGATTCGAATAATACGCTCTGCTTTTGTAATAAGGAAGTGAATGACCATTAAATAGCCTTTATGCAGTGATTCGTGAGTATATGATGTGCATCATAATCATTCCTGTAAATCTCCAACCATGTTGTCGGAGGCGTCCTGTCGGAGGCGAATGTTTTTGCTGAAAACAAGTCTTTGTTAGTAAACTTTCGCCTCCGAGCATGCGCAGTTCGCGACCCCACTTTTGTTGGTAAACAAAGACGGGTTGTCGTAGGACGCCTGGGAATGCCTTTGTTGATCAACAAGTCGCGCAAATCGTTTTTTCTTTTGTTGGTTAACCAAGGTGGACTGCACGGAATACACAACTGCTGGGAACGCGACACCGGTGTCGCGTTCCAAGCAGTCTGTGTATTGGGTGCAGTCCACCTTTTTTTTTTACCAACAAAAGGGGGCGCGAACTGCACATGCGCAGAGGCGTAAGCTTACTAACAAAGACTTGTTGATCAACAAAGTAATCGCATGCATCCTCCGGTAACATCCTTGCAGCCTAAACAACAACAACAACAACAACATGGCTGGAGATTTACAGGATAGATTAGCCAAATATAGGGATGAAATAGGCCCTTTACATAATTTTTTGTTGAGTGAACAATATTTCACCGAACACGAGTCCACACTCATCCACATCCAAACACATCTAAACAAATCCACTGTGCACATAATGGTGTTTAAAGCGATCCGACTTTGTTGATCAACAAGTCTTTGTTAGTAAACATTCGCCTCCGCGCATGTGCAGTTCGCGCCCCCTTTTGTTGGTAAACAAAGGCGGACTGCACCGAATACACAGACTGCTGGGAACGCGACACCGGTGTCGTGTGGGCAAGTGTCTGTTTATGAGGGAATGTCTGTTTACTAACAAAGGCAAAGAAAACGGACGTTGAGGGGAATAATTACTAATATTGACTTGATCAACAAAGGCATGTCCAGATGTACTACGACAACAAACCCGTCTTTATTTATCATTAAAGGGGGGGGGGGGGGGGGCACGAAGTGGAACACTCGCCGATCGTCGGCGAGAATTCCTATTGGCGACAGTTATAGGTATGGTTTTGAGCATATATGATATAAGAGGCATTCAATTTCGTACATAAATGTCCTCTGGGCAGGAGATGGGGTATATACGGGTGGTTAAGACATTTCTGTAAGAAATTGAATGCCACATATATCATATATGCTCAAAACCATACCTATAACTGTCGCCGATAGGAATTCTCGCCGACGTTGGCGAGTGTTCCACTTCGTGCCCCCCCCCCCCTCCCCCTTTAATAATAAATAAAGACGGGTTTGTTGTCGTAGTACGCCTGGACATGCCTTTGTTGATCAAGTCAATATTAGTAATTATTCCCTCAACACCCGTTTTCTTTGCCTTTGTTAGTAAACAGACATTCCCTCATAAACAGACACTTGCCCTCACGACACCGGGTGTTAGCCGTGGGTTGTGTCCCGCCTCCCGGGGCGGTGGTTTCGGCCAACACTAACGGCCATACTGCTAATTCGAGAGAACTGAAACTCGAAAATGCCAGTGGTCGCTGGCAGTTTTAACTCACAAGTTGATAATAAGTTGGTCTACTGGATAACAAAATATGGGCTTATTCCACTGCACTTAAAACACATAAGTATAATACTAAGAACGATTTTCTTCTATATGTATTTTGTCATAGAAGCCTGATTCTGTAAAACATGTATATAACCAAATAACCATGCAGGTTATTGTTGAGGAGGTGATGGAAATGCTACTATATGATATTATATAGTCAATAACGAATGTTTAGACGCTAACTATACCTAGGCAGTCATATTTTCCTGTTATTATTGTGTATCAATTAGATAGAAAGCCTAGAAGTGCAACGAGTCGACGCGTGAAGTCACAATGTTTTGATTCAATCTTCCCGCCACAATGCGCGGCGTGCCGCCTCCACAATTATAACCTAATTGGTCGCAGCAACAGAACGATTTCGGCATTCTATATTCTTAATTTTTCCAAAGCATTGCTTATTGTATTTTGACAAGCGTTTGCCAGACGCAGCAGTACTGTCTTAGAAAACTGTGTGAACATCGCCCCCAATAAAACATGCTACAATATACGCGTAAAACAGATATTAAGCTTTGATACTCGAGGCGAGTAATTTGCATTAAATTGCTATTATAGAACGTTCCATCGTAATGCATGTCATCCATACAATTAGTAGAACAACAGAAGAACTATATTTTTTGGTATTAAGATGCGGTGCATCAATATTTATCGCGAAATTGATTTATGAAAATACGAGTCGCGGAACCAAAACACAGTAGACCAACCTTTGAGTTAAAACTGTCAGCGACCACTGGCATTTATCGAGTTTCAGTTCTTTGAATTGACTCCGATGGGCTTCGACATCGTGTTACAGCGGGTGTTGGAATTGCAAGTCCCAGTTGTCCAGTGGGGATCACCAATTTATTGCCAACAATCGCAAGAAATTCATCGGGCAGTCCTCCCCGCCCGAAGCTTGCCTTCGTATTAACAAATGCTGCAAGTAATTTCATCAATATCTTCACAATAATGCATAATTGTAGTGTAATTTATGAAATTGAAGTTAAGCTGTCCTAAAAGTCTCTCCTGAAATAGTTTTACGAAAGAAAAAATACAGTGTAACATGTTTGCATAGATGGTATGTACTGACGTTACTCCGCTTCACTCCCAAACACACACTGGCTGTGGGGTTGACCCCAGTTGAGTGAACAAATGACATTACTTCCCTTTATAAACGTGGTACACTCACGCTTACTGACCTCTTCCTTTATGGCTGGGAAATTGATTGATAAAACGGTATTAGGGCTGTATGGGGAGTTAGGAGTGAGGCAGGAGGCTGTTAAATCCGTGCTCCATCCTGGCGTTGCCATGTCTTACCAGCATAGCCAACCGCTCAGACTTCGTGCAATCTTTTCTTACCACTATTAGTTCTTACTATTGAAAACAGAAATACCAATGCAAGTAGTAGTTTATTTTGAAGTTATAAGAAACAAGAAATTATAATGGGAATGACGGAAGTGGATTTCTTTCTTGTAAATAAAATTATCAATATATTTATCGCACGGGTTTGTAAACCTGACACAACTCGCAAGCTCGAGACACCTATTATACCAAACATTCTCCGGAACTATTGTCCCGATCACTATCGTCTTCGTGATTGGGTTTCACTTGCAATACTCAGTAAGCACTAAGGAAGCAAATTAAAATGTAGATATGCAAGACGGGGCCATACGGGTGTAGCTCAGGCCCTGTAAAATACAACCAATTAAATACAACTAGATAAATACACACACACACACACACACACACACCGCCACGATGGTCAAGTTGATAGCGATGGTCATGTTGGTACCATTCTGTAGTAGCTGGTTCGAATCTTCATTGCTGCAGGGGATTTTTCACCGACAAATTCGGGCGTTTACTGTCCCCCTTGAACAAGGGGATGGGTGTGTGGGGTGTGTGAGATCCCAGCATTACCCAAAGATCGTTAATAATGAGCTCTAAGCTCGCATCAGGAGGGTGAAACTGGAGATCGCGAGTCTGTTTCGCGTAGACAAGACCATGGGGTGAATAACACAAGCTAGAATAACTTACTTATGAGGAAATGTTGAGAGAGATAAAATTACTAACACTTGAGCAAAGAAGAGAAAGAGGAGACTTAATAAATCATTAAACTGATAACTAAGATGGACGAAAC
>JACEEZ010020152.1:212500-220000 GCA_016584305.1 Chionoecetes opilio
GATTCACGATTATGAAGTGCATTAACATTGGTAACAGTCCGTGGCTGCACATTGCTAACTTATTTCACATTTTCTCCAAAGTTTAAAGTGTCGTATGAGTTATTTGCTTTGTTACATGAACTACAAGTTGCGGCAGGAGAAGTTACAAAGTGGTAGGGAGGGACGGTGTGCATGGGAGGGGAGCCGAGGCCTGCACTGCATTCAAAATACGTAGCTTTTCATCGCAATAAAAGTCCTCCATCATTCCCT
Organism: Chionoecetes opilio; assembly: GCA_016584305.1. Classification (NCBI taxonomy): domain Eukaryota; kingdom Metazoa; phylum Arthropoda; class Malacostraca; order Decapoda; family Majidae; genus Chionoecetes; species Chionoecetes opilio. The sequence goes on from JACEEZ010020152.1 coordinate 212,750, forward strand.
GCATACTTTATTCACATCACAAATACACACTTTTTACCTCCCGTGTGGAGAATTATTCCAACACTTCCGTTACTTTTTCTACTGACACCTGTTTGTCCGTCACCTTTAAAACATAAAACATACTCGCATTGTTTCTATTTCAGGCTCACCAGCAGTGTAATAAATGCCACCATGACGGAACTTTACGAGTATAGGTTGGACAGATTTATATATGAGGAATCGGATGACAGACGATACCAGATGCTTAGGAGCTGCCCGTGTGTCCTTACATCATGAAAACTTCGATGTAATATGTATATTTCTTTGCAACGTGTAAGAAGCCTCGTGATATTTCAAGTTATGAAAATAACTTTTTTCTTTCGTACTATATGGTTAGCGTGACGGACCAGAGCTCGAACCCACGTATGCAAGAGACCGACACCTAGACTTTGTTGGTACACTGCAACCTAATGTAGGATCAGATGCATACAACTTTATATACATGACAAATAATATAAATGCGCAATATATACCAAAGGAAAATACTTGTGTAGCCATTTAAGTCATGTATAACTTGTGTAGCCCAGCCAAAGCTTCCCTTCGTGGTAGGTACATTTATTTCCCAACGATGGCAGCTTTTTCTCTTTAGGACATGTAATGTTTTTTCTTTGTGCAACAACACGTTGAACATTTGTTAAATCTTGTTCACTCACCCGTAAAAATATTGTAATGACAGATTTAACTCCTATGTTTTCATTGATTTGTTTGAAACTTTGAACAATTTACATTTTCTATTCGCAACGAATGAACAAATGATTGATTGCTTTCATGTGTATATTTCCTCCACCTACAATTGTATGACTCAACTTCCACGATTAACATTTATCTCCATCATCACCACCATCTGTTTCTGCTTATTCTTGTTGTTTTTATTGTAGTTCCTCTTTCCTCTCTCCTCTTTCTCTTCTTCCAACATTACCACCTCCATCACCACCATTACTACCCTCCTCCTCCTCCTCCTCTTTTCTCTTCCAGTATATTCCCCTTCTCCACCATATCCCCCATTGTATTACTCTATCGAATGAGCACAGGCAGGTAGATAAGGAAGGGCCACTCTAAAATTATCAAGAAAAATATCCTAAACTGACTAAGCGTAACAATTTATAGACTCATCGATCAAGCTTCTCAACTTCTCGACCCAAGAACTTAAAACACTTGACAGTCGTAAACCTTTATGAGGCGAGACCATCCCCGAGGGTGTCAAGTTACTGAGATGTCGCTTCAGTTTATTCTTTGTTTATTTTTCAATTATTCGTGTATTACTTGTTTTCAGCCTCTACTCGTTATTTAAAAGTATTGATCCGCCTTTGTCTCTAAATATTTATTTGTGTATTTTTGTTTGTATTGTTTTTCTCTCCCTCTTGATGTGCATTTTAGAGTTCACGGAATGCTAAAATTTGACGTCTTTTTATACAGGATAGAGTATGCTGACAACAACTAATCTCCAAGCAATTAAGAGTTGATAGCTTCCGCATACAAATAGCATCAATCTGTTCTATCGAAATCATTGTTACATATGATGTTACGCAGAATGAAAGAAAACCTAAGACAAGAAGGAAAGGAAGAACAGGAGAGAAAATATACTGATAAATCAAAATGCTACGAGAATATTATGTCATACAAACAAAATAATGTATTGGTTGGTCATCAAGCCTACGGACGATGATAGTTCTTATGAATCGTATAGGTTAAAGAAAATATATGTATGTATGAAATATATATGTTAAAATCATCAACTGAGCGAGTGTTAGAAAAGATTAGTTTAAGGGATGAAAAAAATAACTCCCGCCCAGGTTATTATTTTATGGTGGCCGATTGATACATAAAAACACTGTGTATTGATGGAAATAATGAGCTAGTGTGACCTTCTTGCTCTAAGCTTGCGTGTACGTAGTAGTTGGTGCAGTAATTGTGGTGTAACATTAGAAGTAGTACTAGTACTTCTAGTAGTACAAACAAATATTTGTATGTAAATGTTTATTTTTCATAATTCTTCTAGAATTGTTATAACCCCTTTAATAGAATCATAATTCTAGGCTCTTTAAATCTGAAGTAATTCCAAGCTCTCTGTTGCTCCACCTTCTCTCTAACGGAGAAAAGCAAAAGGACCGCTGGAATTACTTCAGATTTAAAGAGCCTAGAATTATGATTCTATTAAAGGGATTATAACAATTCTAGAAGAATTATGAAAAATAAACATTTACATACAAATATTTGTTTATAACATATATATATATATATATATATATATATATATATATTTTTTCTTTCTTTTTTTTCTCTTTCATTTGTGCCTATAGCGCCTGAAAACAGTGGTGACCCAGGGCTCGGATGGTAGGCTCTGGAGGTTCACTTGAGGGCTGTGATGGTTGGTCCTCGCCCGTGGTGGCGCAGGCAGGACTCTTATAGTGACGCCTGTGATTAGAGGCTCATGCCGCCCCCCTGTGTCCTCCGGTGCACTCGCAATCGAAGGTAGAGTTGATGGGCAGAGCATGTGGGTGTTCTTAGGCCACTCGACGGTGCAGAAAGGTTTTGGGTTTTTTCGGGGATCGAACTTGGGTCACCGAGAACGCCAGTCGGAGACGCTAACCACTCCGCTACCGCCTCCCCAAAGAAGGGAGGCAGTACTACTATAAATTATATATATATATATATATATATTATATATATATATATATATATATATATATATATATATATATATATATATATATATATATTATATATATATATATATATATATAGTTGATTTTCTTGTTAGATTCATCATGAAGTTTCAGGGTGACAGAGACACTCGGTATACTTGGGGTTGTTTATGCAACGTTTCGCCAAGGCACTTGGCATCATCAGGCTAAAAATAGTTAAAATTTAATATATTGTAATGCTGAAAAGCGAACATCTAAAAAATTAATTCTAAGAAACAATAAAATATTCCTATATTTTCTAAAATTACTAACTAATAAATAAAATATAATTTGTACTTAACGGACCTTGGTGTGTATGCTGTCTGAGTTGGTAGAGGACTGAATGAACACTGGTTTTGTGGTGACATTTCAGCTTGTGTGGGGCGATCGAACCGAGAGTCGGGCAATCGAAACAGTGGTAATCATTTGAGTATATGTAGTTGTTGTGAATGACTTGGTTATTAAGATCAGGGGACAAGTGCTTGATGTGTATAGCTTCTAATAATTTAGTGTCACTAGGGTAGTGTGCCTTGGATAGGATACTAAAGTCATTCATAGAAAAAGGGTGATCTAAATCATGTGAGTGTGAGCGGATTGCAGATTGCGAAGGTGAAGAAATGGGTCGACCAGTACGTGCAAAAACACCTTTATGCTCAGAAAGCCTAAGGGTTAGATTCCTTGTCGTCTCGCCGACGTATCTAGCGTTACAGCTAGAACATTTGAATTCATAAATTATGTTAGAAATAAGGGCTTTAGGTATAGATTTCAAATATAAAGACTCTATACCTAAAGCCCTTATTTCTAACATAATTTATGAATTCAAATGTTCTAGCTGTAACGCTAGATACGTCGGCGAGACGACAAGGAATCTAACCCTTAGGCTTTCTGAGCATAAAGGTGTTTCTGCACGTACTGGTCGACCCATTTCTTCACCTTCGCAATCTGCAATCCGCTCACACTCACATGATTTAGATCACCCTTTTTCTATGAATGACTTCAGTATCCTATCCAAGGCACACTACCCTAGTGACACTAAATTATTAGAAGCTATACACATCAAGCACTTGTCCCCTGATCTTAATAACCAAGTCATTTCACAACAACTACATATACTCAAATGATTACCACTGTTTCGATTGCCCGACTCTCGGTTCGATCGCCCCACACAAGCTGAAATGTCACCCACAAAACCAGTGTTCATTCAGTCCTCTACCAACTCAGACAGCAAAACACCAAGGTCCGTTAAGTACAAATTATATTTTATTTATTAGTTAGTAATTTTAGAAAATATAGGAATATTTTATTGTTTCTTAGAATTAATTTTTTAGATGTTCGCTTTTTAGCATTACAATATATTAAATTTTAACTATTTTTAGCCTGATGATGCCAAGTGCCTTGGCGAAACGTTGCATAAACAACCCCAAGTATACCGAGTGTCTCTGTCACCCTGAAACTTCATGATATATATATATATATATATATATATATATATATATATAAAAGAGTTATTTCTAAATCCTCCTATAAGCATAAAAGTTTTCTAGCTTCAGCTTAAGTTAATTTATCTATTATATAAAAAAAAATTCTAATTTCACTTTTTATTTTTTTAAATTTATAATAATCCCCGCTTAACTAGTAAACCAATAGCTTTCACTTAATCCTAAAGTCTAACCGCCACTGCTGTGCACAATATTTGATAGGACTTCTAACTATTACCAGATCATATTTACATATATTGTCTAATTATTTACACTGAAATTTTATTTATTATAAATTCAAAATTTTCCCCGCGTTTAAATTTGTATAAAACTTTTTACATTATCTATAATAATCTTTATACAATTTTTATAGTATCATACAAGCTTAAAAAAGAATAAAACTTAAAAAATTATCAAATCTGACTTTTAATTAAAATCTAAATTAACATCGGTATAATTTAAAAATCTTATTATAATATATGTTATATTCCTCTATATGTATACATAGGATAACACTTAATGTACGTTATAGTCCACTAGATGAGTATATACTACCCCTGCCTTACATGCAAAATATTAGAAAAATAGTCTACATATATAAATTCTAGGAGTATCTAAGTTAGGTTCTTATATATTCACCGTCACTCTCATTAATGCCTATCTGCTTATTTACCAGACCCTTACATTAAGCTGGATGCCGGGAGAACGGATCTAATCAGTATGAAGTAATTATTCCAAGCTCTCTTTTGCTCCACCTTCTCTCTAAGGGAGAAAAGCAAAAGGACCGCTGGGATTACTTCAGATTTAAAGAGCCTAGAATTATGATTATATTAAAGGGTTATAACAATTCTAGAAAAATTATGAAAAACAAACATTTACATACAAATATTTTTTATTCTGTTTTCCGTTAGGGATTGTTAATTTTTATTTTTTTTATTTTCAGCTAAACATTATTGCTGCGTCTACGTTATATTGAGCAACTTCAGGATTGTTGTTGTTGTTGTTGTTGTTGTTGTTGTATGTGGTTAAAGTTTGAGGATGGTGGTGTTAGGTATTGTGATGGTTGTAAGTGTAGGAGAGAAAGACAAACAGACAAACTACTACTACTATTGGTACTAGTACTACTACTGCTGCTACTACTACTACTACTACTACTACTACTACTACTACTACTACTACTACTACTACTACTACTACTACTACTACTACTACGACTTCTACTGCTACTACTGCTACTACTACTACTACTACTACTACTACTACTACTACTACTACTACTACTACTACTACTCACTGTTGTAGTCTCATAATGCATTTGCAATACATCTCGCCTCCAGTACGCTTATACATATGCCTCTGCAACAAGGTATTAGTAATAAAATGTGTGTTCTTAAGTGTGATTTTTTTTCTCCTTCGTGTGTCATGTTTTATCAGCATTCTGACATACACAGAGGGAGAGAGAGAGAGAGAGAGAGAGAGAGAGAGAGAGAGAGAGAGAGAGAGAGAGAGAGAGAGAGAGAGAGAGAATTTTGAACTATTAGAAGCCTTTTAGTAATAACACACACACACACACACACACACACACCACACACACACACACACACACACACACACACACACACACACACATTATACCAGAGTCAAATAGGACATAATTGAGGGTACACAAGGACGCCTGAAGAATGCGTCGCGTTTATCCTGTCGGGAATCCTTCGTGTGGCGGAGGCGGCAAGATTCCTGTAAAGAAAATTGGGGAGGAAGGAGAGAAATGTAAATTGGTAGAATGGTGGTGAAAAAAAGGAGGTGAAGGAGCAGGAGAGGGACATTAGATTAGGTTAAAGAGAAAATGTGAAAGAGCAACGGTAGATTAAAAGTAAAGGAATCGAAATAAATAAATTGTAGGAAACAGTGTAGGAATATATGAGTAGTCACATGAGACTACGCATGAGGGTATGCGATGATTCTTGTTCATGTGTATATGTGTTTGTTAGTCGAGAGAGAGAGAGAGAGAGAGAGAGAGAGAGAGAGAGAGAGAGAGAGAGGAGAGAGAGACAGAGACAGAGACAGAGAGAGATCCTGGTAGCAAAACTCATGAAGCAATAAATGAACTGGGATAAAAAAATAGGAAAAAATTGTAACTGAAGAATGAATAAACATTTGAAAAGTGGAAATAATTCACTTGTTGCCGGAACGAGAGTAGGAAAGGAAAAAATAGTTTAAAAAGTAGGAATAAAAAAGGAATAAAAGTAGGAATCTTTTTTTTTTTTTATTGACGATTAATTATATTTTTTCACATACATTTGTGGCATGAACATTTTGTTCTCGTTATTCTGTAGATAGTTTTAATGATATATACGATATCATTATTATTATCATTGTCATTATCATAATTACGAGCGAGCGCGAAGCGCTCGTGAGTCTTCACTGGATACGGGATTTTTCTCAGATAGAAGCGGCCGACCCGACCGACCGACCATCACTCTTTTCAGGAGCTTATATCTTTGGAATCCCGCTTCCGATTGACAAGCGGTCTTCGCCATCTGATATATTCAATCCCTATATATATATATCGGGTTTCTACGGGCTCGCTCGTCCTTCGCCGACTAAGGCGTCTTACTGGTTTATATTATATTGTATATTATTATCATCGTCATTCTTATCATTTCTATTATATTGTAATTTTCTTAACATGCACATTCAGTGCGTAGGCAGAGGTTTCAATTTACAATGCAATATTTGGTTTTTGAAGATGAAAAATACCTAAGGAAATAAAATTTAATGCTAGATATTACTGTGTAGGATTTCCTGATATGAAGAAAGTGAATAATAAGTTTGTTAAGGATGCGATGTGGCAATTAGGACCACATAGTTATATAGGACCAACGGTGGAGAGAGTATATGAGTTTGCGAGTTAGATTATGCACTAGTGGTCCTGTAGTATGCAGGAAATCCGTTAAGTCGTTTGGTATGCCTGAAAATGAGATATGGAAAATGTCAATAAAAAAGCTCATAGAAGCGAAGCTGTTGCCCTTGACATATCAAAAGCTTTT
>JACEEZ010020152.1:230000-250000 GCA_016584305.1 Chionoecetes opilio
TAAATAAGTTTAAGGTCATCCCAGGTTGGAATAGAAGAGTCAAACACCTTCAGGGGAGGCGCCTCCTAGCATTAGTGGAGGATACATTCATATTATTTTAATTGTTCTAAGGTATTTATTTCTTTGAAGACTTAAGTAAATGCAATAAGATCTGCATGTATCAGCACAATTGCTTTCGTGCTTCTGCAGGAAAAAAATTACAGACGAGGATTTATTATTTGTAATAAGAGCAGAGCTAGAAACATAAATGGGAGCCAGCATGTTCACTCAATATGTATGATATTGGGTAGTTTTACTTATGAAACCACCAGTTAGAAATTGCGCGCTCAATTTGTTGATGTCTCACCATTGCTGTACAAAAAAATTACCAAAATCACCATTTTATGAACCCCGTAATTCTACCCCTTCTTTTACTTGCAATAAATCATATCAGCAGTGTTTTTTTGTTTAGAAAAAAATCACATGGGCAAATTATTTACCATTCATTCATCTTTCAGCAGATATTTTTTATTTTTTTATGTTCACAACTAATGGAGTTATAAGTCTCCAAAGTACAATAATTGCACTTTCGAGATATCAATAGAAAACGGAGGTTTCTGCAGGGAGGAGACCTCAAAATTGATAATACAAATTTATTTATTTGAAAGGGAAAGAATTATTGAACAGCTGCCAAACTTTCACAGAGAACGCGTGGCATGTAAAGCTATTTTTCGGAGTATTTTTTATAAAATGGCTGGAATAGTGAAAAATACCCATCACAGTTATGCTCCACCTGCCTCCCCTTCACAGAGCAGCCAGCGAGAGTTATATTGATTGAGTGGCTGAGAACCAGTAGGGGTAGAGAATCAGAGGAGACAGTACAGGAACATGGTTGAGAGTAGGCTAGAGTTCAAAAATGCTTTAAAAGATTGCAAAAATGATGAACTGAACGAAATATCTTTATCTGGAGGATAAATTCAAGAATAAAGATATGAGGTCTTTTTGGAAGGATGTTCAACTTAGGAGAAATAAAGTTAAATATTCTAGATTAATTGATGGAAAAAGTGGAAACCGTGACATTTTAGAAACCTTTAGAAGCAGATTTCTGCCGGAAAATGATGAAAATGATCCAGAGGAAAGTAATTTAGTAAGTCTCCTCAAAGAAGTTTGGGCGAGAGATAAAAAATTTAAGCTCTGTATTTCAGCGGAGAGGATTGAGAAAATTGTAAAATCTTTAAATCCTGGATCTGGTCATGATACCTTTTTAAAGGGCGCAACACATCAGTTTTTGACGTGTGTGGCCACGTTTTTAAATGCTTGTTATTCACATTGCTATATCCCTCCCGCTGTGTTAGGGGGAGATATTAACCCAGTCATCAAAGATCACACCGGGAATTCAACTGAGTCTACAAACTACAGGCCTGTGATGCAATCTTCTTACTTGTAAAAAATTATTGAGAAACACATTTTAGATATATTAGAGGATAAGCTACATTTTCACTGGAGACAGTTTGCTTTTAAGAAAGGCTCTTCCACAACTGATGCATGCTTCCTTTTAAAAGAAACTATAAATCATAATATATCACTTAAAGATAAGGTCTATAGTCTTTTTATCGATTTTTCTAAGGCTTTTGACAAAGTAAATAACTTTTTATTGGGCAAGATACTTTTAAAGGAAGGACTACCACCTGATATTGTGTATCTATTAGTGCACTGCTTAAGGCATCAAGCAGCGAGGATTGTTTGGGACGGAGATTATGGAAATTATTGTAGGCTTGATAAAGGAGTAAGGCAAGGTGGTATTTTGTCACCTCTCTTATTCAAATTATACATAAATGAACTTGTAACTAATGTATCAAATATGGGCATTGGATGCTGTTTGGGATTTATGCGTGTAAATATCATAGCTTATGCGGATGATATTGTTATTCTCTCAAATAATATGCATGATTTAGAGTTATTATACCAGAATATTGCTAATGCAGTTAAAGGATTAAAAATTGTAATTAATATGGTCAAATCGAAATGTGTAATCTTTGATAAAGGCAGGTATCCAATTCATGATGTCATGAAACTATGTCAGGATGAATTTCAGATTGTAGATAATTATAAGTATCTTGGACATGTTTTAGCAAGAAATTTGTCGGATATTTTAGATGTTGAGCTGCGATTGCGCAAATTTTATTCACAATTTAATTATGTTTTTATAAATTTTAAAAAGGCATCAATTAATACTCTTCATTTTTTGTTCAACTCGTACTGTCTTCCAGTATATGGACTTGAAATGTGGGACTGTAAAGCAATATATAATAGGCAAACTTTTTAAAACTTCCAAAGTTGCTTATAATAATGCATTGAAAAGATTATGCAGTGCCGCTATTTCAACAAGCAGCCATTTGGTGGCTAATTCTGTTAATTAGTTTTTATTGAAACATCACCACTCCCTCTTACTTGCTAGATTTCATTTTAGAATTTTAAACTCACAAAATATTATTTTAAAATATCTCAGTTAGTTTTAAAATCAGGAATGTTTTTTAAAACAGTGGATTCTCATTTTAAGGAAAACTATGGCATCACCCTACATGCTAATGACATAGGCATAGTAAAAGCTCGCATCACATGGGTACAGACTCATGAACCTCACACTGGTCGATGTCTCTTGTAATGAACGCGGATTTTAATGTTTATTTTATATATTTATGCTTGAAAGTAGTTTTATCACTTTTATATTTTGTAATTTTTAACCCACCTCATTAGTAGAATGTAACTATGATATATATTTGCAAGAATATTTTGCTTTGCTATGTATGTACATATACGAAATATAACTGTTGACTTGATTCTATATATATGTACTATATATATATTTTTATCAATTGACTACTACTACTACTACTACTACATAGTACTACTACTACTATTATTATTATATAACCATTAAACTACATACAATTTGTACTTCTACTACTACGTCATTACTACTACAATAAATAGTACTTCACTACTACCTAAATAAGAGTAAATATAATTACGATTAATAAAATAACTATGAATATAATAATAACATATATATATATATACTACTATATATATATTACCATACCACTATAAATAATAAATATATATGATTCGATTATCATACTACTATGCATACTATATATGATAATATATATATATATAGGAATTATAGATAAATATATATATCAACTATATATATATATATTATATATATATATTAATATATTATATAATAATATATATATATAATATATATATATATATATATATAATATATATATATATATATATAATTATATTTATATTATATATATATATATAATATATATATATATATATATATATATATATATATGTTGAAAAATATAGGACAAATGAGTATAAAAGGTGGTAGGGAAACTCAGGACGAATCAGGAACACAATATATTCTCCAACGTTTCGACAAGCGTCGTCTTCAGAGAGAATGACAGAAATACATCTTGTGTTGTTAGCTATGTCACCATTAGAATGGTGACGCGGGCCTTGACTGCTCTAAGGCGGCCGGCAGCTGAGGGTGCCACAACGGTCGCCGTTGTGTATATTGAGGGGGTAAGACTATTAATCAAAGATCAATATTTCATTGATATTATTGCCGCTATTATTATGTAATCATTGTCATCTCTATTGATATGGTTATTGTTATTATTGTCATTACAATTGTTATATTGCCTCCGTGGTGTAGTGGCTAGCGCGCCTAGCTACGAATCTGCGGGCCATAGTTCGAATCCGGGTCAGGCCAGGACAGGCAGCCAGCCCACCCAGCTGTTCATCCTTCCTTTCGGGGTTGGTCGATAAATGGGTACTTGGGGAACCCTGGGAAAGATAAATGTGGTAACCCGAATGTCATACTAGCCCTGTCCTGGGGTAACGGGTTCCTACCCACCACATGCTCAGAGGTTAGTGTGACGGAGATGAGCACCGAGGCCACGCGCAGTATAGCGTATGCCCTTATCTTTACCTTTACTATTGTTATGGTTATTGATAGTATGTATTTTTGTCATTATTTATATCATTATTATTATTATTATTATTATTATTTGTATTATTGTTTCCATTATTATTATTATTATCATTATTATAAGTATTATTATTGTAGGTTTAGGAACGAGTAATTTATTCCTTACTATACTGTATTTATTTTGATAAGGACACTCACAATAGCTTAGCCTCGGCGACGCCACTTTCCCCGGCGTGCTAGGTAGCTCCGAGCGGGATGATGATGTAACATACTTGTCATATCAAGTAGTCAACATCAAATGCTCGCTGATATCTAGTATCTCAGCTACCCAGCCCGCCGGGAGAAGTGGAGTCGAGAGGACTAAGCTATGTTGAGTGGCTTTGCCAAACTGAATATAGTATAGTTTCGTCCCAAGTGGCTTCGTCAGGGGAATATGGTTCGCAGGCCAACTTGGTCCATTATCATTATTAATATTATTGTAACTATCATATTCATTATCATCATTATGTACTTTACGGTGCCTTAGGTAGGTCATATATGACAACTCTCCTTCCCTTGCCCCGTATATATATATATATATATATATATATATATATATATATATATATATATAATATATATATATATATATATATATATATATATATATATATATATATATATATATATATACACACACTGTACTGTAGGTAGTCGCGCCTGGCACGCCTGCTACTGTCAGGAGACAGGAGACACCGTCAGGACAGTGGTCGTCCACTCTTACTCCAGGTCTGCCCTACAGGTCCTGCAGCCCCCGCGCCCACCAACGGACAACGTGCAGAAGGCTCCCCAATAACGGCCGGTCTTCCCAATCTGATAACATCGATTACATATATGATACCGTGTGCATATCTGGCAGGGGCGTCACCGCCTGGGCACGTATCAGAATGATCTTAACGGTAGCGTCTCGGGACGGAAAAGTCATAATGTGTCCACATTTTTCTTGACTGGAAGCTCTGGTCTCGGAAAGGAGTTTTCCGTAAAATGCAAAAAATTACATATATATTTGTCAGGAAGGCTTTGCGTTTTTTTAAGTCTTTTATTGATGGAAACACATTTCCAATCATCTCTTTCCCCTGTCATTTAACTTTTAATTGCCTATTGATATTTTTATCCCTCCGTAAAATAAAGGAAAAAATGTTATTCTTATTTATAACTGTATGATTTTCTGCTCATCATTCATAGTACGGATGACACATTGATTAGTTTTACCGCTTTTATTGCTACGAAATGGTTGCGCTGAATGAAAAAGAAAATATGCAGAATAAAAAGGAATCTCTGCAACATTAAAGTGGCTCAACCCAAGGTATCGTGGGAGCAACGCACCTGCAGTGAAGGAGGCGTCGGCCCCTCCCACCCTGTTATGCAGGTGAGGCAGGAGAAAGGTGTTTGGTGACCAAGCAGTGACACTCCCAATGCACGGCAATGTCGTGGCAGCAGCGTGGTGGCTGTCCGCCGTGAAGCACAGTGTGGAGGCAAAAAGGGACGAGAGAAGGGAAGACCGACATCTTGCATGGCAGTACAGGCAGACTGTTTGCTTTATTAGTTCACGAGATGCTGGGTGACTACTTTCCGATATATTTATCCCTCCAGATTTATTTTTCATTTATTTGCCAATGTACTACGTAAGTAATTAAAAGAATTATGATTTTTTTGGTGGAATTGTTTTAGCATGAGGGCTAAAGAAACGGAGACGAGCACTGTGAAAACCGTGAGGGTGAACGGAATCAAAGGTCTCTGTGAGCAGGAAAAGATGGGATCAGAGAAAATAACGACTGCATGAAATTACAGTAAGTTTGAGGCCATATGGTGATTTCAATTTTTTTTATTTTCACTCGCCTTTGTTCAGTTCCAGGAAGCCATCAGATAATTGAGTCACCCATAATTCTTCCCCGTCCATTGCACAAAGCCGTATATCACCCTTTTCGCTAGTATGGAAGTCTCACTCTTTTGTTCGCATCGTCTCCATTGCAGCGTCAGCCAGAAAATCTCCTCCTGTGTCGTCTTCCAAAGCTTTGGTTCCCGCCTCACCTGGGCGACCTTCGTGCCTCATACCTCCATCAGAGTTGCTTGATTCTCACGAAGAGAAACAATAATCTTTATCAGCTGAATTAAACAGGCGACTTTTATCACGTCTCTTCAGTAAATGTTACTTTGAGCGAACTATATCAGCTTGTGGACGACAAATTGGTAGTGACATAATTATGTCGAGCATCAGGTCCTTACAATGAACAAAACAATTGCTCTACATTGAAAATATTTGTAGTGTGACCTTTTGCACACGAGTATTGAAATATAAATTATATTATTTTCGATGTTTTTCAATGTATTTTTATTATTTGATTTTATCATTTATGTACATTGTTTTATTTATCTATTTTTGCGATGCTAGTTGTTTGATGAAATAAGTGCAGTAGGGTTTTTGATAACAAGAAAAGTATTTATAGTCTTTGAGGGTGAATGGAATCACAAGGATAATTTTGATTTATTTTAGACATTCTGCAGTAAAGTTCACACAAAAATCAGTTCTTTTTGTGAACTCTCATAAAAAATTTGGTGAGCAAGAAATATGAAAACACGGGAAATAATAACTAAATGAAATTTGTTGTGGTAAGCTCAAAAGTTTAAGGCAGGTCGCACACCAACGCAACCAGTTGCATGAAACCGATCGCACGCAACTGGTCACATACGATCGGTCGCCTTGAGGTCTTCACACCGCAGTGATTTTTTGTATGTCAATGTCAACAATGTCGTCAGAAATGGCAAATTGTTAGTTCAAAGAGTACATAACAGTCCCGCTTTATGTGTGTGTTTGTTTGTGTGTTCGTGTGTGTGTGTGTGTGTGTGTGTGTGTGTATGTGTGTGTGTGTGTGTGTGTGTGTGACTGTGTGTGTATGTGTATGTATGTGTGTGTGTATTCATCTAGTTGTATTCATTTAGTTGTATTTTACAGGGCCAGAGCGACGCTCGTATGGCCCCGTCTCCATATCAACATTTTTTATCATTCATCCTTAGTTCTTAGTGTTGGCCGAAGCCACCACCCCGGGAGGGGGGTAACAAACCCCCGGCTAACACCCGGCACCCATTCACTGCTGGGTGGACAGGGGCTCGGGTTTTAAGAAGACCGCCCGTCTGTCTTCGCTCCGCCCGTGGATCGAACCCGGGACTTCTCGGTTGTGGGCCGAGCGTGCTATCTCTTACACTACGGAGTTCCCCTGTGTGTGTGTGTGTGTGTGTGGTGTGTGTGTGTGTGTGTGTGTGTGTGTGTGTGTGTGTGTGTGTGTGTGTGTGTGTGTGTGTGTGTGTGTCTGTGTCTGTGTGTGTGTGTGTGTGTGTGAAGAAGCGAATCGATGCCTTTGGTAATAAATGTCTTCGCAGAATCATGGAGTATCGCTTGGATGATTACGTGTCAAATCAGCGACTGTACCGTGAGACTGAATCGAGGCCTCTTACCTGCATAGTCCGTCAGCGCCAACTTCGGCTATATGGGCATGTGGCACGCTACCCTCAAACTGATCCTTCCCACCGGGTTGTATCTGTAAGAGACAATCCGGCGTGGAAGAGGCCAAGGGGGCGCCCACAAGGCTCGTGGCTGGGGCAAGTTGATGCTTCCTGTCGAGAGTTGCTTGGTATGGGAAAGGAGCCTCTAGTCTATGGGGACCCGCGCGTGGTGATCCCCTGGAGTGGCGTCGTAGGTGAGGCGACGCTTCCCCAGGCGTATGTCCCCAATGATTGATTGATTGATTGATAATAAGATCATAATACTTACAATAATAATAGTAATAATAATAGTAATTATATTATTAATAGTGATAATATTAATAATTATTATTATAATAAGTACGATAATGTGTAGTAATGATAATGATGAGAACATAATAATGATAACAATAATAAGAATAGTTGGAATAGTAATAATATAAATAATAAAACATAAAAATCTTCCATGTTAGTGTAAATATGGAAAAGCATTACCGCTGAGTTTTCCCCCCATACCTGCTTCTCGGTACCGACCTTCCCAGGCATCACTGATACACACTTGTATAAGGTCTCGCAGTGCTCTATACTGTATTTATTTTGATAAGGACACTCACGATAGCTTAGTCCCGTCGACTCCACTTTCCCCAGCGGGCTGGGTAGCTCCGAACGGGATGATGGTGTAACCTACTTGTCATAATAAGTAGTCAACATAAAATGCTCGCCGATATCAAGTATCTCAGCTGCCCAGCCCGCCGTGAGACGTGGAGTCGCCAGGACTAAGCTATCGTGAGTGGCCTTGCCAAACTGAATACAGTATAGTTACAATTCCTTTTGTTATTTTCTTGCTGTTTTTATTGTTTTCAATATTATAATTTTCATTATTATTATTACTTTCCTTACTATTATCATTATTATTATTAACTGATGATAATATGATTCTATCACTTGTAAAACACACTCATATACTGCCCGCGTGGTTGTGACTTTGCAACTGATCACCACACGACCAGCATAGTGATCAGTTGCACGTAACGGCAGTTTCAGTCGTCTGAATGTGAGGGGTTCTAAAGAAACCAATGTGTCACTCGCAATGCAACTGGTTGCGGCGTCGTAATGAACTAGTTTCATACAATTATTTGCGTCGGTGTGCGGGCTGCTTAAGGCTTTGTGTTCCTGCATTTTTTTTTTTTGTGTGTGTGTAGGATGATACAAGTTGCTTGGTCTTTTACGATATGATCTTCAATTAGTAGACGTTATAGCGGCATTTATTTGAGTAAACAATGATAATATGATAAATTGAATCTGCCTTATAGTTGTATCAAATTCATGATACGTGTAGCGAACAGTTACGAAGAAAACATTGATACTACTTTCTTCTTCTGAACATACAACAAGCCAGGGAGGGATACATCTTTGTTTCTGCTGCTTACTTCTAGAATATACTACTAGGACGGGAGGAATACCGTCTTTACTGTTGCATTTCATAAAATCCAGAGGGCGGGAAACAAAGGTAGATTACTTGAAATGGTGTGAGTTTGAGTGTTTTTGTAGTAATGAAAGCGATATTTCAAGGCGATAATGTGTAAGGCAGTTGGCTTGTTTACATTTGTTTTTAAGTCTGGAAGATTATACATACCATCTTTCACAAATAGACTTTTTAATGATACCCAAAATAGTTCCCCAACCTTTTCTTCTGAACACATCATAGTAAGTGCAGTCTCTAACACGTAGCACCTGTAGTGGTAGAAAGTAGTCACACAGGCAGCCCCGTTTGGCCCAGTAAGGGTGTTGCTGTTTGTTCTTCCTCTGTATGCCTGTGTATTCCTTTGCGTATCTCATTTCTTCCTTCTCAACACAGCAGGCCGGGAGTACAACGGAAACAAATTATTATGAGATGACCGAAGGAATCATAAAGTATCAGTGTAATTTTTTTAGATGTCTGTTTTATCTGGCGTCCTTTGTTTGAATTTTTGTTTGTTAAGTCTATATATTACGTAAATATATCTCTGTAACATTCAATAAGCTCGGTATTGATAATATATACGCATGACATTATTAAACATTGCGTGCTGTTCGCGTGTTTAAGGAGGAGAGTTCCATTGTTGATACTCCTGTGAAGCTATTGTATGAAACTGAATGACGAGGAACAAGTGACTGGCAACAACAGCGGTGCAGGCAGCGTACGTCACTTACAGAAGTTAAAGAAAACTGGATGATTTATTAGTTTACACGTAGCTATATTTTCTTGAGCGCTGTAAATTTACCTGTTCTTTTATAGGATTTGGTTAAATATACTATATTATACCGTAGTTATTATCTTGTTAGTCACTGAACGTTAAAGGACATGACAGTATTGTTGTATGACAATCTTGTTGAATGTATTTGTTATGTATCAAATATAATTAAAAAGACAAAGAACATCACTATCGTTTAACACTGACTCATATTCAGTGTCAATTAATGGAAAACAATAGGGATAATATTGTCCGGGTATTCAATTCATGTTTGACTCTATACTTATTGTTAATAAAACTTTTGCTTGATGAAGCAAACTATGAAATCCCAGTGAAACAAAGGGCCAGAAAAAAAAATCCGGTCGAGTTATTTTTCATGCTAATGATAATGCATGTCAATTGTTCATAATGAGGCAACATATCAAAGCTTTGACTAGTAATGGCGAACACTGTTGTGAGAGCGGCAGGGATCAGCGGCACAGGTGGATCAGGACAATGAGGCAGCGCACCTGAGCCAGCTGTGAGGCACATTTGGTATTCGCTACACAGCGCAACTCGCCGCTGCACCAACTTGAGTCCACAGGAAGGAAAAGCGCAAATGTTGCCTGCAATTCTACTGGACTCTTTGCTCCATCAGTAATATGAAGGCTCTCTCTCTCTCTCCTCTCTCTCTCTCTCTTCTCTCTCTCTCTCTCCTCTCTCTCCTCTCTCTCTAGTCTCTCTCTCTCGCCTCTCGCTCTCGCTCTCGCCTCTCTGCTCTCGCTCTCTCTCTCTCTCTCTCTCTCTCTCTCTCTCTCTCTCTCTCTCTCTCTCTCTCTCTCTCGCTCGCTCTGTCTCGCTCTCTCTCTCTCTCGCTCTCTCTCGCTCTCTCTCTTGCTCTCTCTCTCTCCTCCACCATCAGCCGTCTCTCTTCTTCCATGTGTATATTTATACATGTGTATATTTAAAATGTATTTACAAATTTATTTAAATACAATTGATGTATTTAGTATTTAGATGCATTCGTAAAATGTATTTAGTATTTAAAAACATTTCTCCCATGTATTTATCATTTATTATTTAAATACATTCAATGTATTTAGTGCCCAACTCTGCACACACTGTGTGTGTGTGTGTGTGTGTGTGTGTGTGTGTGCGCGCGTGTGTGTGTGTCACCTAATTACAGGAAGGGTCAGCTGACCCTAGGTGAGGTCTTTTCCCTCCTTCCTCCTCTCTTCTCTCTCTCTCTCTCTCTCTCTCTCTCATCTCTCTCTCTCCTCTCTTCTCTCTCTCTCTCCTCCTCTCTCTCTCTCTCTCTCTCTCTCTCTCTCTCTCTCTCTCTCTCTCTCTCTCTCGCCTCTTCCTTTCCTCTCTCTCTCTCTCTCTCTCTCTCTCTCTCTCTCTCTACTCCTCTCTCTCTGCTCTCTCTCTCTCTCTTCTCTCCTCTCTCTCTCTCTCTCTCTTCTCTCTCTCTCTCTCTCTCTCTCTCTCCTTTCTCTCTCTCTCTTCTCTCTCTCTCGCCTCTTCCTTTCCTCTCTCTCTCTCTCTCTCTCTCTCTCTCTCATCTCTCCTCTCTCTCTCTCTCATCTCTCTCTCTCTCTCTCTCTCTCTTCTCTCTCTCTCTCTCTCTCTCTGTCTTCTCTCTCTCTCTCTCTCTCTCTCTCTCACAGAGAGAGTAGGAAGGAAGCGGAGAGAGAGAGAGAGAGAGAGAGAGGAGAGAGAGAGAGAGAGATGAGAGAGGAGAGAGAGAGAGAAGGGAGGAGGAGGGAATTAAAAGACCTCACCTGACCCTTCCTGTAATTAGGTGACACACACACACACGCGCGCACAGACACACACACACACACACACACACACACACACACACACACACACACACACACACACACACACACACACACACACACACACACACACACACACACACACACAGTATGTGTGTGTATGTGTGTGCAGAGTTGGGCACTAAATACATTAAATGTATTCAAATACTAAATACATGGGAGAAATGTTTTTAAATACTAAAAACTAAATACATTTTACGAATGTATTTAAATACTAAATACTTTTATAATGAGAAACAGTCGTAATTTTCACAATCAGACAAAGGTACGTGTGTTACTTTACCCACGGAGAGTACTGAAAGAGTGAGAGCAGACGAGTGTGTGGCAATAGTCCCTTTCTATAGTTCGGGTGCGTAGACCACTATATCTCTAGTTCGGTTTACAGTGGTCTATGTTCGGGTGTTATGACGGGTATCACCAATTGCTGGTTATGAGTTGGTGGTCTCCAGGTAGGAGCAGATTATGCACACTACCATGCCAGAGTAACAATTATATTAGATCTGTACTAGACACTTAATCTAAACCTATGGTAGGAAGGAAATGGAAGAGTAAGTGCAAGAGAAGTTATGGAAGATTGACCGTGGATTGATCACAGACACGAGGGTCGCTACCATTTTTTTTTTTTTACATCACAAAGGACTGGCCAATGGCAAAACAAATTTAACAAAAAGCCCTCTTCGTTGTCAGTCCCTATAAATGAGACAGTAAAAAAATATAAAAAGGGGGGATGGGCCAATTTAGTTCTGGAGGTGTCTTGTCACTCCTCTCTTGAAAAGATTTAGGTCGTAGAAAGGCGGACAAAGTGAAACAGAAAGAGAGTTCCACAGTTTACCAGTGAAGGGGATGTATACTGTATACCTGTATACAAAACGCGTGACCTGTTTGCCGTGCACTTCATAAACTGGCCTCCAGAGTAGCGAACGTCCAGGTCTAGTTACCCTTATATCCCTTTATATGTGTACAGTATCAGAGAACACCATAAAACGAGTCGTAATATCGTGAAGCTCGTTATCGAACCAACTATACATCATTTCATAGACTTCATTAAGTTTCGCCTTACCTCGCCCCACCACATCAGCATCACCGTGATGGTGTAAATAATTAATTTATTTGTCGTCAATTTATAGTGATGTTTATAAAAAGATGAACTTGAAATACGACTTTGCTGAACAAAAATATCGTCCTGAAATATTAATTATATCAAATGGTCGTATGGCGACGATAAAACACCTACCTACCACAACAGCCTTCAATCACGAGATAAATAATTTTGAGCTCAACAAAATGATGTATTGGAGAGTGGCCTCAACCTCAACGGTAGACGATGTTGCTGGGCGATGAGTAGCAGGACGTTTGAGGCTACATAGCATCATAGACTGATGGTTCCTTCAAATAGATCTGAAATATATTTAATCTCTACAATTTGTTTAATTTACGTAGATCAATAGATACGAACTTTCGGTTGTCAAAAATTAGTGAAAAAAATAAAAGCCACTAATACTAAAGTGTTAATTCAAAACAACAATTGCAGTGACATGTGGATGCAGACTTGCGGTTGTTAAAAATGGAAGAAAAAAAAATAAGAAGGCCACGATTAGTTTTTTTTTTTAATGTTGGAACCTATAGTGCCTGTAGGCTATCTTTTTTTTTTTTTTTTTTTTTTTTTTTTTTTAGGGCTCAAGTGGTTGGCCCTGCACATTCTGGAGGGTCGTGACTTCGGACGCTCTCGCCCGTTGGTGGCGCAGGCTGGATTTGTTTTATAATGACACCTGTGGTCTTAGGTGAAGGTCCCGTTTTCTGTGGTTTGAATCCTCAGTCAGGCTCATGCTGCCACCTGGTATTTCCTCCGCCCCACTTGTAGTCGCAGTCGGAAGAACAGGTATGCTACATGCGGGTTTCCGTGGGCCCCTTGACGATGAATTTAACAGTTGCTCCTTGGTGGGACTTGAACTCGGGACCTTCTGCTCATCTACCAGGCTCTTGTCGACCGCATTAAAGATGGTCGAAAGAGTTGCCCCCGTCAGGATTCGAACTTGGGACAACGAGTTCACCACTCCAAGACGCTGACCACTCGGTCTTTAGAGAAGAACTACAGAACTTTTAACTCAAATAAAGATAGAGCAAACTACAGAACTACACGAATGTTGTCCATCTGCTGCAACTTTTACCGCAACAGTATTTCAAAAGAAGCACGGACAGGATAGAAGCACTGGCAAGGTGGAAGCACAAGCAGGATGGAAGCACAGTGCAAACATTATGGAGGTCTGGTCACTGTAGGATTTTTTGCTTTCTCGACTAAAACATTGAAACCTGTTGTCCAATGTTGTCGGAAGTTGAAATGAGTTTCTTTTTCAATAAGTTTTCTTTTTCAATCTGGGAACCTGCCTTCATCCATCTCTATAAACGTTATTTTCAAGTGTTCTTTTATGCACATTAATTTCTAGTCATTTATCAAACTCCATCTCTTATTTTTTCTCTCTCTCCTAATCAACATTTCAATCTTAAAATCACTGTCAAAATCTTGTAACATTTTAACATCACAACATTTTTCTCCCTCTCCATCTGGTTCCTCCCTCTTTCTTCATTAAATTTTCTCCCCTTTTCTCTGAATCCAAATGTCGCTTTAGAAAATATACTTCAATGATTATCTGTGAATATTCGAAGAACTGAAATAATATAGCGAGGGAGGACATGGCAAGTTAGGGAAGGGAGAGGGCAAGGGAAGGTTGGGGGGAGGGGCAGATGGGTGTTGTGGGTGGAGGGGAAGGAGGGAACGGAGAGGAAGAAAATGTAGGACAGGGGGACTACATTACTGAATGCTGCTCTCAGTCCTTCATTATTCAAGATTATGCATCATGTGCAGGTTGGGGTAGAAGAAAGACAATGCAATATGGATGAGAGAGAGAGAGAGAGAGAGAGAGAGAGAGAGAGAGAGGAGACGAGGAGAGAGAGAGAGAGAGAGGACGAGAGAGAAGAGAAGAGGAGAGAGAGAGAGGAGAGAGAGAGAAGAGAGAGAGAGAGAGAGAGAAGCGGAGAGACGAGATGAGAGAGAGAGAGAGAGATGAGAGGAGAGAGGAGAGATGGAGAGAGAGAGGAGAGAGAGACGAGAGAAGAGAGAGAGAGAGAGAGAGGAGAGCAGTCTGAAGTCTGGAGCAGCAGTGTGAAGAGACAGTCCACAAGGTGGAGGTGACGCAGGCGCAGGTCGAGCACATCCTGCGAGGGCTCGACACCAAAAAAGCCACTAGCCCTGATGACGTCAGCCCGCATTTGTTTAAACAGTGCGCCCGGGAGCTGTCTGTCCCTCTCACCACAGTCTTCACTGCCTGCCTGCAGGAAAACATCTGGCCTTCAGCGTGGAAGGAGGCTCGAGTGGTTTCTGTTCACAAGAGGAGTTCCAGATCTGACCCCAAAAACTACAGGCCCATCTCCTTGCTGTCTGTGGTGGGGAAAGTGTTCGAGAGGATCGTGGCAGAGGTAATCTGTCGTCACCTCAGCGACAACTACCTCCTCTCGGACCAACAGTTTGGGTTCAGACCTGGACGGTCCACCTCTGACCTGCTGATGCTCCTTACCCGAAACTGGCAGGACGCCTTGGATGACGGCCAGGACACTGTCGTGGTGGCCCTTGACATAGCGGGTGCCTTTGACAGGGTGCGGCACGGAGGCCTTCTCGAAAAACTCCAAGCAAAAGGCATCCAGGGTGACCTCCTGCTGCTCCTGGGGAACTACCTGCAGGGAAGAACCCTCCAGGTCGTCGTTAACGGGCAGGCCTCTGAGTTCCTGCCAGTGGAAGCATCAGTCCCACAGGGCTCTGTGCTGGGGCCAGTCCTGTGGAACATCTACGTGGACGATCTTCTCCAGCAGCTGCCAGCAGTCTCGGCTTACGCTGATGACTGTACTATCTCCTGCTCCTACCCGCGACATGACAGTGGGCATGCTGCTGATGAGGTCAATCAGCAGCTGAGTGTTATACAGGAGTGGGGTACACGTTGGCAGGTGAACTTTGCTCCGGAGAAGACACAGGCAATGGTGATTTCTCGGTCCCCCGCTGCTGGGCCAGCAGTGGAAGGGAGACTGCGGTTTGGTGGCGTTCCTCTCCCACTCCAGGAAGCCGTCAAGGTTCTGGGAGTAGAGGTGGACCGAGAGCTAAGGTTTGACGGCCACATCAAACACATTGCAAAAAAGGCCTCTAACAGGGTCTCTGCCCTGCGAAGGGTAGCCAGCTTCCTCGACTGGGGAGGGAAGCTCTTGCTCTACAAGGCCCAGATACGGCCTTACTTAGAGTACGCGGCCCTCTCCTGGATGTCGTGTGCAGCCTCGCACACTAGGAGGCTGGACAGCATCCAGCGTCGAGCCCTGCGACTGGTGGATGCTGCAGACCCCCCAGACCCCCCAGACCCACCAGCCCAGATCGAGCCGGTGAGTCCTCTCGACTCACTGGAACACCGCAGGGACGTCGCGGCGCTTGTGGTATTCCACAAGGCACAGGTGCAGGGAGTACCACACCTGGCTGGGTTACGACAACCTCCGAGAATCGCCACGCGAAGCACGAGAACGGTGCTTACTAGTGGTGATGCAGTGGAGGTGCCGCGTTCCCGTGCCAGCCAGCACCAACGCACCTTTGTGGGCCGTGTCTCCAGGATGTGGAACATTTTCACGGCCGCTGTCCCTCACATCCAGGAGATGAACACACAAAGTGTAAAGTTGGCGGTCAATCGGTAGAGACTGTCGAAGCCCACCCCGCTGAGGCTAGTGATACTGTTACACTAGTGACAGCAACAGTGCCTCAACAAACACTTTAGTGATGCATATATGTATATAATGTTAGTTTTTAGGTCTTTATATTTATGTGTATATAGCTATATTTACTTGCCCTTAAGATAGGTAGCACACGACAGTGCACCTTTGGGCTTCATGTATATGTATGTTTAAAAAAAGAAGAAAAAGAAAAAAAAGAGAGAGAGAGAGAGAGAGAGGAGAGAGAGAGAGAGAGAGAGAGAGAGAGAGAGAGAGAGAGAGAGAGAGAGAGAGAAGCTGGCCCAAAACATTGCTTTCCTGTCAAGGGAAGCGAATACCGCAGCTCACTTTCTTTTATTTTCCTTTTTGGTGCACGAAGTACGTTTTATCCATTTTACATGAAATCTCTTTCTTTCTCTCTCTCTCTCTCTCTCTGTCTCTCTCTCTCTTTCTCTCTCTCTCTCTCTCTCTCTCTCTCTCTTCTCTCTCTCTCTCTCTCTCTCTCTCTCTCTCTCTCTCTACTCTCTCTCTCTCTCTCTCTCTCTCTCTCTCTCTCTCTCTGACTTTTTCTCAATGTTTAGTCCTCTGACCTATTGAATATTATTAGTCAGCAGCAAACGATTTGTTAGTCAAATAATCTTCATTGGCTAACTGGGGCAAGGTATTTAAATATCTGACTGACTTGACATCCGCCTGTCGTGGCAGCAGACCTACCTCACTGTTGCCCTTTTCCTTAATGAGTGTAAATGAATTGTTGTGTAACGTGTTGTGTTGCCTTAGGATCGCTTCTATTTCCGAGCACGAGAGAGAGAGAGAGAGAGAGAGAGAGAGAGAGAGAGAGAGAGAGAGAGAGAGAGAGAGAGAGAGAGCGAGAGAGAGAGAGAGAGAGAGAGAGAGGAGAGAGAGAGAGAGGAGAGAAGAGATGTGAGAGAGAGAGAGAAGGAGAGAGAGAGAGAGAGAGAGAGAGAGAGAGAGAGAGAGAGAGAGAGAGAGAGAGAGAGTGTGTGTGTGAGGTGTATGTTTATAATATTTTCACAGTATATTGACCTGCATTGTCATGCTCCCCTATTTTGGACGTGTCAACTAAATATGTTATAGGAAGAAGGAAAAATATTCAAGTAATCAACTCCCACTAGTTCTTTTACCAGCAGCAGCCATGGGTGCAGCGTTATCATGCACGAAAGAATATCATGTATGGTTTCTACGTATTCTTGAAGGAAGTCAGTCTTGGCGATCATAAATTCACTCTCTGCAAAGATTATTACTGGCGATTGATGAATATAACTGATTTATTCTGTAGGTTTATGGAGAGAGAGAGAGAGAGAGAGAGAGAGAGAGAGAGAGAGAGAGAGAGAGAGAGAGAGAGAGAGAGAGAGAGAGAGAGAGAGAGAGAGAGAGAGAGAGAGAGAGAGAGAGAGAGAGAGAGAGAGAGAGAGAGAGAGAGAGAGAGAGAGAGAGAGAGAGAGAGAGAAGCATTCCAAAAACTTTACCATATGCAATCCGCTGTGAATACCCAATTGCAATCGCTCCTAAAACTTGTAAATTAGATTCCCTCTTCCATTCTGCCGGCGCAGAAACAGGCAAACACCAGCTCACAAACATCCTACCTATTCCCGGCAACAAGGCTCCCTCAGACTTTTATCCCGGTGTCGATTCACTTGAAAACATCTACGTTAAAATGAAGATGTGTTTGTCTCGGCTCATGTGTGTATTTTTGGGAAGACTTTTATTTTTTTTAATAGTAATTTCTCTGTATCTCTCTTTTTCTCTTTGTATTTGTTTATAGTCATTCATTAATTTCCTCTGTCTATTTTCATAACTGTGTAATGTAGATGGGAGGGACACGGTCATTGTCTTCTCTTGGGCGACTTCAATGTTACTACTGGCACTGTGAGAGATGGCTATGTGTTATTTGTTGGTCCATGGCTCCGGTACCAGGAACATTAACAGTTCTCTCCTTCTGAATTTCGCAAGGTCCAGAAGGTTGATAATTGCAGGTTCTTGGTATCAGAGACCAGAGCTGGACCGCTAGACATGGTATAGTAATGCCGGAGGGGTATCTAAGGAGATTGAACACATCCTCGTTAGTACTCGTTGGAGGATTTTCCAGAACTGCAGGGTTTACTGGGGTGCTGTGTTATTTGTAAATGCAACAGCAATTCGCGCTGCCAGGCCTGCTGGAAGCCAGGACCAGTACAGGTCTCTGCCATGCAGGACTAGAACTCTGCTTGGGAGAGACAAGGCGAGGCATGTCAGGAGTCTCGCTGAGGATGTTGAGGGCCATTTGAATGCTAATGACCTCCGACCCGCCAACCGAACCCTGAAACTTGAGTTTCGAAAGGGGATGATTGCAGCCTACTATGCTGATCTCAAGAAGGCGTTTGACTCAGTGCATCGTGAGTCACTATGGGATCTTCTGCGGCTTCGCAGGATTCCTACAAGGACTGTTGGTCTGCTGACTGGCCTGTATTCTGGGACTGAGAGTGCTGTGAAATGTGTGGGGGGGGTGTATCCAGTTTTTTTCCTGTGAATACAGGAGTGAGGCAAGGGTGCGTCCTTGCCCCAATACTTTTCAACACTTGTATGGACTAGGTATTGGGCAAAGCTGTGGACCAAAGTGATTGTGTAGCATCCCTCGGCAATACCCAAGTCACTGATCTTGTTTTTGCCGATGATGCAGTAATCTTTGCTCGTCCCTGGTGGTCCTGGTGATGGCTCTCGAAGCGCAGCACGTGAAGGCAAAGCCTTTGGGACTTGAGGTATCCTGGCTCATGACCAAGGTCCAGGTGTTTGGAGGCTTACTAGATGAAACAGTACAGTCTGTTCATGCGTGCGGTGAGGACATTGAGATCTTGGAAAGTTTTACATACCTTGGTAGCGCAGTCCACAATGACGGCAGTTCACGTCAAGAAGTCTTACGGCGGATTGGCATAGCCTACGGTGTTATGGACTCGCTCAACACGAGTATTTGGCGTTGTCGTTACCTGTGCAGAAGGACAAAGATCCAAATTTTCTAATCGCTTGTGATTCCTGTCCTACTCCATGGATGTTAGACACGGACACTAAATAGCGACTTGAGGAGGCGAATCGATGCCTCTGGTGATAAGTGTCTCCGCAGATGGGGTATCGCTGGGATGATTACGTGTCAAATAAGCGATTGCACCGTGAGACTGAATCGAGGGCTATTACCTGCATAGTCCGTCAGCGCCAACTTCGGCTATATGGGCATGTGGCACGCTACCCTGAAACCGATCCTTCCCACCGGTTTGTATCTGTAAGAGATAATCTTGCGTGGAAGAGTTCAAGGGGGCGCTCACAAGGCTCGTGGCTCGGGCAAGTTGATGTTTCCTGCGGATAGTTGCTTGGGAAGCTTAGGAAGGGAGCCTGCATGGGGACTCGCGTAGTGTGACCCCCGGGAGTGACGTCGTAGGGCGGGCGAGGCGTCGCACCCCCCGGCGTATGCCCCCAATGATTGATTGATGGGAGGCTTGAAGCTTACTGAAAACACTGCCTCAAGGCTGGACGCACTATGGGCTTTATTGCATCATTGTACTTACATTTATTAATTTTCCGCCTCTATATGCGTAATGCTCGATGTTTTGTGTTGACGGTAGCTTTTTCACACAATAGTTGATGAATTTAATGTACGTTTATAATATTGTCCTGACTCCTGACTCCTCACTTAGGGATTAT
>JACEEZ010020152.1:252500-260000 GCA_016584305.1 Chionoecetes opilio
CACACACACACACACACACACACAAAACACACACACCCCACACACCACCACACACACACAAAACCCCACACACAACACACACAAAAACACACCACACACAACAACACACACACACACCCACACACACACACACACCACACCACAAACACAAAAACAACACACAAAAAAAAAAAAACAAACCCCACACACACACACCACACACACAACACACCACCACACACACAACCACACACACACACACACACACACACACACACCCCACCTTGAAAGTACTCCCAGTGTATGGTTAGCACGCTCGGTTCAAACCCGAAAAATCCGGGGTTGACCCCAGGCGGAGCGAAAAAAAGAGGGGGCGGTCTCCTATAAAGACCCAGCCCCTGCCACCCAGTGTGGTGGTACCGGGGGTTTTAGCCGGGGTAGGTCCTTTATAAAGAACCCGGGATTGTGTCCCCCTCTGGGGGGTTGGTTTCCCTGTTGGGCTAAAAGGGTGCAAACCCCCAAACCCTGGCTTCGGCCCACAAGCAGTAAGGAATAAAACAAAAGTCTGAGACAAAATATAATGTAGATATGGAGACGGGGCCATACGGATGTAGCTCAGGCCCTGTAAAATACAACTAGGTAAATACACACACATACATGCACAAACATAAATTGTGCCGAAGGAATTGTGGAGAAGAGCCGAAGGAAAAATATCGACGAATCATTAGGAAGAGAAACTAGAGATGATATATCGGAGAAAATGGAACGAGGCATTAAAAGGGACAATAAGCAGATGATAAACAAAAGAAGAGAAAAAAGCTACACCTACTGTACACACTCAGAAATGAGGGGTATATTAAGGGTAGAATTGTTACATCGCACCATCACTACCCTTTTTATACCCTATGTCCAGGCTGGAGGGTAGATGCTGCCGATTATACCGTTCATCTACCCTTTATCTACCCTTTTTAGACGAGAGGGTTGAGAAAGGGTATATTTGGGGTTGGAAAAGGGTATATTTAGGGTTGCAAAAGGGTATATTTGTAAGGGTAGAAAAAGGGTAGCAGTATTTCATCACTACAAACACCCTTTCTCTACCCTTTTCCTACCCTTCTTTTCTAAGAGTGTAGGCCACAACAGGCAGGTGTGCTGGAGTGTTTCATGAGGGGATCCCTGAGCTATTGTACTGATGGGAGGTGGTCTTGTTGCGGATATAACCTGGGAGTGTGGTGATAGGAGTATAGTGGTGAAAGTGGGAGTGTTATAATAGTAGTGGTAATAGTGGGAGTGTAGTGGTAGTAGTAGTGGTGATAGTGGGAGTACATCAAAGTGGGAGGCGGAGGGATAGGGCGGCAAGGTTTTCATCTCAACTATGCTGGCTAGAAATTATTGCTCTTAATTGTATGTATGTGGTACTTAATCGAATAAGAATATGAAAACATACAAATACTATACATTCATAAAAAAATGTCACTGCATAATTACAATATCATGGTTTATACTGAATGCAGAGTTTTTTCCTCTCTTCAGTAGTAGTTAGTAGTAGTAGTAGTAGTAGTAGTAGAAGTAGAAGTAGTAGTAGTAGTATTAATAGTAGAAGTAGTAGTAGCAGGAGTAGTAGTAGTAGTAGCATAAAACATCTAATAAACTTAGAAATTATAATAAGGTCACTACCAACACAAATTGAAAAAAGCAAGTGAATACGGAAAAGAGCGGAAACAACACATAAACATTGAACAAACATTTCCATCAGACAGACCCATCAACCCAACAGTGAAAGAAAAGATAATGAACAAAGGCCCTGTTCACACGAGGCAATTTCAGTCGCGGCGACAGTCGCGCATATCTCTCTCTCTCTCTCTCTCTCTCTCTCTCTCTCTCTCTCTCTCTCTCTCTCTCTCTCTCTCTCTCTCTCTCTCTCTCTCTCTCTCTCTCTCTCTCTCTCTCTCTCTCTCTCTCTCTTTGTCTTTCTACTCAGTTATTACTTAATTATTTTCCCTAGTAATTAACACATTTATCTTTTAATAACAAGAATAATAAAAAAAAAAAATTATTTCATATTAGTCATTTTTTTTTTTTTATTACCGATCATTAGTTTTATCTTATCGTAAATTCAATATATAGTCTATCTTTTACTTCTTTATTTTATGTTCCTTATAGTTCACACACTTCCTTATAGGGTCATGCAGGGTTTGCTAATCAGGACCCGTGACCTGACCTGCCCTCCCACCCCAACCCCTAAGGACTGTGGGCAGGTAAAACAGAGTGTGATGTAGTTAATTGTTCGCTTTTATTAGTGAAAATACATATAGGGGAAAATTATGTAGGTCGCTTCTGGGTTAAACGGTTCTTTTATTTCAGTCATTTATAAATGCTGATGTATTTATTTTTCTATTATTTATCTATTCTATACATTTTTGGCTGTAATGGTTCCTTTGTTTATGTAATTCGATTCCTGTACGCTCCTTTATTAATATCATTATTATTAATAACTAGCCGCAAAGCCGCCCTCCGGGCGGACTTTTTGGCTAGCTCCTGCGGAGGGCTATTGGTGGGCCTCTCCAGATAGCCCCTTCTAACTTTCCTGAAATCATGGAAGTAGAAATGTATGTATTAACGCCAACCCATTCACATCACTCTCAACCCATTCACTCACCCATTACCCATCACCCCCCACCCATTCACTCACCCATTACCCATCACCCCCCACCCATTCACTCACCCATTATCCATCCACACACCCATTCACTCACCCATTACCCATCACCCCCACCATTCACTCACCCATTATCCATCACCACACACCCATTCACTCACCCATTACCCATCACCCCCCACCCATTCACTCACCCATTATCCATCACCACACACCCATTCACTCACCCATTACCCATCACCCCCCACCCATTCACTCACCCATTATCCATCACCACACCCATTCACTCACCCATTATCCATCACCACACACCCATTCACTCACCCATTACCCATCACCCCCCACCCATTCACTCACCCATTACTCATCACCACACACCCATTCACTCACCCATTACCCATCACCCCCACCATTCACTCACCCATTACCCATCACCCCCACCCATTCACTCACCCATTACCCATCACCACACACCCATTCACTCACCCATTACCCATCACCCCCACCCATTCACTCACCCATTACCCATCACCCCCCACCCATTCACTCACCCATTACTCATCACCACACCCCCATTCACTCACCCATTACCCATCACCCCCACATCACACCATTACCTCACCACCCATTCATCAGCCATTACACACCACACACCCATTCACTCACCCATTATCCATCACCACACACCCATTCACTCACCCATTACCCATCACCCCCCACCATTCACTCACCCATTACCCATCACCACACCCATTCACTCACCATTACCCATCACCCCCCACCCATTCACTCACCCATT
The DNA here is from genome assembly GCA_016584305.1 of Chionoecetes opilio. Taxonomy (NCBI): domain Eukaryota; kingdom Metazoa; phylum Arthropoda; class Malacostraca; order Decapoda; family Majidae; genus Chionoecetes; species Chionoecetes opilio. The sequence goes on from JACEEZ010020152.1 coordinate 255,935, forward strand.
ACCCATCACCCCACCCATTCCCTCACCCATCACCCATCACCCCCCACCCATTCACTTACCCATCACCCCACACCCATTACCCATCACCCCACCCATTCACTCACCCATTACCCATCACCCTACATCAAGGCTTCCTCAATTCTCGCAACCCACTTTTTTTTCACAATTATCGCTAATAGGCTGCTAAAAAAAAAAAAAAAAAAAAAGTGATCGGATCATCTCATAAGTGGGCTTATGACCTTCCCCTGGTCAACTTGGTTCCAAAAATGTGGTATATGATGGGATTCCGCCACGGGGGGGCGGAATCTATACCACACACACACACACACACACACACAGACACACACACTTTCGCTTTTATTAATATAATAGATATTATCATTATCATTATTATTATTATCTTTTAGTTATTATAGATTCGCACATTTATTTTTTTCTCTTTAAGTTACGGTAAAAAATAGTCATCATTTGGGTTAGATGGTCTATTATTTATTTATTTACTAGACTGAGTCCTCCGTTTTCGCTCTCCACGTGGAGTGCTCGCAGGGGTTGTCCTCTCATTGGCTGTCGTCATGCCTCGCCAGCCAATGAGGCGCGGCGTCACCAGGAAAGCGCGGAGATTGTCGTCTTGTATGAACCTGGATCAACAGACTATCGGTAGTCTATTAATCTTGGTGTGAACGGCTCCATACAAACCCATGTAACTCGAGTCGCTGAGAAATAGCGCAACAGCAAGGGATATCTCGAGTCACGCGACTTGCCAGCTACAAGCGACTACGTGTGAACGCTCCTATTAGTGTGGTGGCTTAGGGCAATGGTCGTTACCTGCTGGCCCAAAGCACCAAATTTGGCACACATAAACCTTGGGGCAAAGCAAAACTTTTTGGAGGTGGGTACCCAATTTTAAAGGTCAAAGTCAAGGTCAGGTCAAGGTTAAAGGTCAAATTTCGCTAATTGCCGTCTTTAGCCATTTCCAAAATAATTTTCAACATAAAAATGTGCTGTCATTGCCTAAATTACCGTTAATGGACTTGAGGGAGTCATATCTAGCATTAAAGAGTTGTCTACATGGACTAACTCTATAAAGCACTACATGCATAACTGCACTCACCTAGATGAGGAAGGCACGTCATGCTTCACAGTCACCACGGCATTGACATTTTTCCCAGGAATATCAGTGACTTCATCTTGGTGTGCAGAATGATGCGCGGCCCAAGCCATGATATCACCTTTTTCTAATTTGTCCTTTTCAGCTACTGGTATCCTTTCCTCTAACCACTGATTTTCCTCGCGTATTGCTTCACGTAGCACAGGTTCAGGTTCAGCGTCTTCCATAGCTGCTGCCTCTGTGACATTGACAGTGACTGTGTTGCAAGCGACAGCTGGAACTATTCGATAATTATCTGGAAGGGATGGCTTTCTAGTTTGGGCCTGTGGTGGTATTTTGATGGGCTCTCTACTCGTTCCTTAGTTATTCTCTGCAGGAAACTGGAACACACTGATACTCGTGCCGTGGAATGATCCTTCAGCTGTTTGTGATGTTGGATTGTGATCCAGATTATCTAGCGCCTCTGCTGTGAATACACCGTCAAGGACTTGCACAGGGCATACCAAACCCTCCTCTTGGTATCGTTCACACACTGCATTTGTCAGCCAGTCTTCCACCTCTAACACTCTTTCATAGCTGACGCTGATTCCGAGTTCATGGAGATGAGACAACATTTTCTTGCTCCGGGTTTGAGTGTGGACACTCAAGCCTATGTACAAGGGAAGCGGTGGTTCTTTGGTCTTTTGGTGACGTGGTTTCTCTGCTACTTTGGGCTTTTCTTTGAAATTGAATCTAATCAGCTGGCATATTGTCAGACATGCTTGTGAATTTCTTGCTGTCTGCTCCTTGATGTTTGATCCATATATAACAACATGGAGATCAAGACCTTGAGAGAATTTGGCACTGAATCATCTGGGCAATCTGGGGTGAAACTTCGATCAAATGTACGGAATTTTGTCTTGGAGATTTCTTGTCGTATTACCTTTGCCACGTGTACCATTGAGAGAGCGTCTTTCTCAAAATCACGAGAGTTCAACTCCTCTTTCAAGAGCTTTTGAAGGCCTTCATTAAAAACAAGGACTGTTTGCTTGCCAACTGATTGTTACTGACACTGATCCTGGTAATGACCCAGAAGTTTTTTTTTCAGTCGTGTCTTATTCACCTGTTTCTCATACCCCAAGGCTGCAAAGCGAGTTACACACATTTTGTGCAGATCTGCTAATGGAAATATGTGCTCCCCCTCCTCGACATTCGTTACAATGAAAAATATTATTTCTGCGAATACCCTCGAGTCTGTCATTGATTGATCAGTTGAATCCGATAATGTAGCCTGAGATCGTTTGTAACTTCTGTATCGAACGCGGAATGCATCCATGCATTGTTTGTGATACTTTGCTTCAATAGCAACAAGATCCCCACCCGCAATAGTAGCTAACAAATCAGTATCCTGTAGTGATTCTGCTTGTTCTCGCAGTGTTTTGTCTAGTCCTAAAGTTGCACAACTGTGAAGCACACCATCTGACTTCTTGCAAAATATACACATGTTGCAACACTTGAGTTCATCAGGTAGAGATACCCGTTTGGACTTTCTTTGTCCAGTACTAGCACCATCGCCAGAGTGGTCAACATTCCTCTTTCTAGCATTTCTCTCCTGTGCCCTTAGCAGTTTTGATTTGGCAAATAACAAATGACAGTTTTTATGCCACTTGGCACAATTTACATTGAGATCGTTTGCAGTCACATCATCATCGAAACAAATACAGGCAGGCAATGATTTCAGTTCTTTAAACCCCTGTACATTTTTCATGAAGTCCTCGTATGCTTGTGAACCTTTGCCATCCTGTTGTGTAGCAGGACACTTTAAAGCACCGTCTGCTGTACCGCATATAATGCACTTTGACCAATCCATGTTGTGTCGAAGATTGAAATGCAAACTCTCCTCTACCTGCCTGGGCTGATTTCAGTCCTCAACCAGGAACCACCCTGAAACAGAAAAACGCACACCATCAGCAATGCTGTTAGTAACTACACTACATAAGATGTAAAAATAAACTGCCACCTGAAATGACAGTACTACCCATTTTGACCTTTGACCTTGACCTGACCATGCCTTGACCTTTAACTCGGGTACCCCCTCCACAAATGTTTGTATGACCTAACTATGCATGTACCAAATTTGGTGCTTGGGCCAGCGTGTAACGATTTGGTTATTTTTTGGCCATAAGCCACCCCACTATATTGACTTCCATGTACCTCGCAGTCGCGCTACTCTAGTAGCCCGACTGAAATCCCCTCGTGTGAACAGGGTCAAAGAGATTATGGATCTGTGTATAGTAATTTCAATTTTCTTACAGCTTCTGTAAATGGACTTGAGTTAATTTTCTCAGTCAGTCTACCCTTCTTCATACGCATAGTGGATCATAGTTCTTTTAAACGCTACATTAACTAATGCTGAGCTGCCTTTCCATATTACTTATTCCATATTTACTCCATTCATCCTTACTATACCCTACCCATTCCAACCTGGACACGTCTCGAATTGAGCTCTTTGTCGGTTCATCATGCCTGCCTGCTATCTCCTGGCTCGCCCATTACCATCTCTGCGTGAATCTGTAACAACTCCCTTTAGTTCTTAGTTCTCTTTTAATGTCTTCCTCCTCTAATCTCAGCCTGTAGTTTGGCTCGACGCTCAATCAGCCTTCCCCTTTAGCCCCTACCCTCTCAACCAGACACCAGCCTCAACCTATGCTCACCCTCATGCTATGCTTCCAGTCTTACCTACCTCTCTGTCTGTCTGTCTACGTAGCAAATTTTTTGTTTGTCTTTCTAGTATATCTGTCTATCTCTCTCTTTCTGTCTCTCTCACTGTCTGTTTGTCTATATCTCTTGCACCCGCATTGAATCCCTTTATCGTACGTCTCTTCCTCTTTTCCCTGGCAACCTCTCTCCCTTTAATGCACCTCTTTATTTACACCTGAATCCCGCCACAAGCCTCACTGATGTCTCTATTGCCTCCTC
>JACEEZ010020152.1:262500-285000 GCA_016584305.1 Chionoecetes opilio
TCTACCACGAGGGGAACTAACGCTGACAGAGGTAGCTCAGCGCCCACGCGGAGAAAGTGAGAGAAGATGAGAGGAGGAGAAGGAGAGAGAGAGAGAGAGAGAGAGAGAGAGAGAGAGAGAGAGAGAGAGAGAGAGAGAGAGAGAGAGAGAGAGAGAGAGAGAGAGAGAGAGAGAGGAGAGAGAGAGAGAGGAGAGAGAGAGAGGAGAGAGAGAGAGAGAGAGAGAGAGATAGAGAGAGAAAGTGAGGGAGAGTGAGAGAAGGTGAGATAGTGAGAGAGGGTGAGGGAGAGAGGAAGGCGAGGAGAAGGAAGAAGAATGCTGAACCATCATCCCTCACTTCACGCCCTCACTTCACACATTAGTCAGCACTGAAATAACCTTTGTTTGACCTGTACCCACCACACGCCTGGCCTCTCCCTGAACACAGAGGAGACAAGGATCAGATTCTAGATATCCTCCGGTGTGGGCACACGCCTGGCTGTGTCAAGAGGAGACAAGGAGGAGATTCTATATATCCTCCGGTGTGGTCACACGCCTGACTGCGTCGCGGTGACCTCTTACGAGACTAGTGTCTTAGTGCAGCGAGCGAGTTAGGTGGTATTCCTTCCACGTACCACGCGCTCAAGTACGTGGCTTAGTTCCACTCTGCGCGCCTGTCAACACACGCCGCGCCCTTCATTACCAGACGCCCCGACGCCCGCCACTCCGCTTGTCCCCTGGGGCAGGTGCTACTCAACTCTACGATGCCCCGACGTCCTGCCAGGCACCTGCCCTGGTGGCTTTGCCCCTGTGTTTCTCCTGGGCTCCTGAGATGAAGGGGCCACGGCGGGACAAATAGCGGCGCTCGGCGTTGCCCCTGTGGCTCTTCTCCTGAGCCCCAGGGACGACGGGGCTTCGGCGGGACGACTAAGGAATACCCCGCATAGCCCCAGGGTCGGGAAGTGCAACTCTACGAGACCAAGACGTCCCTGCAACACTGCCCGCCCCGGGTGGTGTTTCTCCTGGGGCCACAGGAATTCCCGGAACCGTCGTGGGGCAACCAAGGGGCGCCCTACTTTGCCCCAGGGGGTAGGGAAATGCAACTCCACGAGACCATGACGTCCCTCCACACTACCTGCCCCTGTGGCCTCTCTTCAGGGCCCTTGGGGAGCCACTGGGCGCTGGGGCCAGACACTAGCGGCGGGCCTGGGCCGGAGGTGAAACTCTACGCTGCTACAACGCCCTACTAGATACCTCCTTCAAGAGGCTTCCCCTGGGTTTCCCCCCCCCCGGGATCCCGGGGCATTACGAGACACCTGCAGCAGGATCTTAGGACCTCTTGAGTACCACATACAGGTCTTCCTGAAGGCGACGCAGCAGATGGTGATGTATCTATATGATTGACTGTGCATGACAGGGGCGGGCGATTAATGGATGCCCCCGGGGCAACTATGCAAGTGTTAGTTGCGTTTCTTGTTGTTAGCTGTTAGTGGCGCGTTCTTGCTAAGCACCGTTTGTCATGCACGTTGGTCATGCATGGGTTGGAATAATCAGTCGGTTATCTTTCTTGGGTTTATTAAGGATAACAACTGTAACTTTCAATCACTTGTAGTATTCAGGAACTCTCTATTTCTCTCGTGTTCACTGCGGGTAGAATGTTCAAGTTCTCACTCTGTCTCTCGCGTTCACTGCGGGTAGAATGTTCAAGTTCTCACTCTGTCTCTCGCGTTCACTGCGTCTCACGGAAGTTTCTCGTGAGGTCTCTACACACTCAGTCACGTGTGTGTCTTTCGTGGACCAAAAGTTATCTGCCCAAAAAGTGAGTCTTTTCACAACTAACCTATGAACATGACGTCACGTCGCGTCATGTTTTTGGAGTTACCAATAAGAGACAAGACATACACTGTCCTCCCTTTCTCTTCAGCCAAACATGAAAGGCAAGGAAAGGCTGAATTTACACTTTTCGTTATCTAAACCTTAATATTTGTTTTGACAAGTAGGAAGAATTATCGGTTTGTACAAGAATTCTGGCGTACATTTTCTCGCTCTCTCTCTCGCTAATAAATCAATCTAGCTAACTTATTTCTATCCTTATTCAGACTAAAACACCTATTACACAAGCTAGGGGCCTCGGGGGGGACAGGGAGGGTCGCCCCCCGGCAAATGCCGGGGCGTTACTAGCCTGGGGAGGTAAGCTCCCCGTATCTCTGAAGCTACGGGCACTGTCCCGTGTACCTTCCGGTACAAGGAGATAAGCCCAACCCGGCACCTTCAGGTAGGGGTGCCGGGGTTAAATGTCATGCCACGACCAGCGACCGATTGGATAGAACCATAGCGGGTTGGGAGGCCGCTAAAACAGGAGCTACGTATATCAACACCCCCCGTTGAGCCCGCGCACGCAATTTCCTTCCCCCCTTCGGGAGAAGGGCGGCGTGGGGCTTAACAGATTCATTGAGAAAAAATGAATGAGTGTAACTGTTGATCAATTATTGGCAATTGATAAGCTACATTTTGATATAATAACTCTTTACATTCAATCGGATATAACTGTGTTGCACGAAATAATTATGATATTATAAAACAGAAAACACGAGCATTATGAAGGCAGAGAGAGTTCTGCTGACTACTCACGCCGCCCACAAGAAAAAAAAAAGAAAAAAAATTGCCAAAAACATTTGTTAAAATGCTCATTAAAATCTATCAGAAAAAATCTTCTCAAAAATTTTGTGGGATGGAGATACCAAATTTTACCCTAAGAGGGAAAGAGGTAGAGAACAAAACATTTAAAAAGAAAATAAATCACCCCAAAACAAGTATCAGATAAATTCAAACATATTTAAACTATTAATGACAAAGTTTCGTCCTCGAAAATAGTATTGCCCATTAATGAAAATGTAATCAAATTTCTAGTTAACCTAGCTTTTTGCCTTATCTATAAAATCTACAAGTAACTTCAATAAATGTAGCCCAAGAAGCGAGATATATGTTCGGTACAAGTGCAGTTACAACCAACACACGATCGTTGGTTTTATGTATCCTGAACGTTTCGTTCTCGTCATAAGGAGTACTTCTAAGTTATAACCCTTGCAAACGCCGTCGGGAAGGAGAAATAACAAATGGGGGTTCTTAGGGGGGGGGGAGCGAAACTCCCCAGAGAAGTTAGGTTACGTAATCAATGTCCAGGTTAGGTTAGTGAACTAGCAGGCGGGTCTGGGGGAGCGCAGCCCCCCAAGTTATGTCAGGAGGGTATTGATCAATAGGAAGTATTGGTTGAAACTGCATTTTTACCCTTCTAATTGTAACAGAAGAGTTACAATCAGACTCATCGTTAATCAATTTCATTTGATTAACCAAAGAAATAAAATTTATAATGGCGGGAGCACAATGTTATAAGCACGTCTCACGTGTAATGTATATAAGGGTCAGAGGCCTCTGACATAGCTCAATGTAAAGACGCCATCACCCAAAACATAACCTAATATTGTGCAAAATAACTAATTCAATTTCATCTGATTAACCAAAGAAATGAAATATTCAACAGTGTGGCGGTGCACAATGATATCATAATCGCGTCTCACTGTAATGCTTATGAGGGTGAGAGGCCTCTGATATACTTAGGTTAATGTAAAGACGCCATCACAAAAACATGCAATGAAAATCTTATGTTGTGCAAAACCGTCCCTAAACCCAAAAATATTGTACAAAAAGGCAAAATACACTCACCTTGGGAGGTGTCTGTTGCTGTCTGCTGCGCTGAAACCTCGACGGTCTTTTGAAAATAATATAAACAGACTATAAAGTCTATAGAGTCTATAGTCTAGAGCAGGGATTCTTAACCTGGGGTACGCGTACCCCCAGGGGTACGTGAGAGGAATTTTGGGGGTGCGTGACAGGTTTCTAAAAATACCTCGGTTTTGAATAAATGCAAACCTATATCAAGTTTGGCTTCACAGCTCTGAACAAGCAAGGCAAGGATTTGCCACAATGTGTGACCTGCCATTAAGTTCTTTCAGAAGGATCCATGAAACCTAGCCTCCTCAAGCGACATTTTTCCAGCTGTCATCCTGAACTTTCTGATAAAGACCTGTCCTATTTTGAGAGGAAGGCACTTGCTCTCAAGCGTATCCGACTTGATCATAGCGGGCAAGTACATAAACAAAATGAAGCTAGCCTCCGTGCCTCGTTTATGGTTGCCCTGAGAGTTGCACAAGATAAAAAGCCCCACACAATAGCTGAAACTTTTGTCTTGCCATGCTGCAAAGATATTGTTGGTTGCTTCTTCGGGGAGAATGCGGCACAGAAGTTGAACACTTTGCCATTGTCAAATGATACTGTGCATCGAAGAATATGCGACTTATCAGAGGATATCAAGCATCAAGTCATTGCGGAAATCAAGGAAGCTCCTCTAGGCATGTTTGCAATTCAACTTGATGAATCAACTGACATATCATCTTGTGCCCAGCTGCTTGCCTACACGAGGTATATAAAAGACTCGGACTTTAAAGAAGAGTTTTTTTGTCACCCTCTGGAATCTACAACGAAGGGAGAAGACATCTTTGAAGCTGTGTCCAGCTTTTTTGAAAAAGAAGGGCTTTCTTGGATAAATATGGTGGGATGTACAACAGATGGTGCCCCTGCAATGATAAGCTGTCGGTCTGGATTCCATGCAAGGGTGAAAACAGCCAACCCCAACGCAAGCAAGATGCATTGTATGATTCACCGCTACGCATTAGCTGTGAAAACCCTACCTCCAGACCTCAAAACCGTATTTGATGATGTTGTAGCCATGGTCAACTTTATTAAAAATAGTCCATTGAACACAAGGATGCTGCTTCTTTTACGTTAGGAACTTAATGCTGAGGAAGAGTCACTCCTTTTTCATACAAAAGTAAGATGGCTATCGAGGGGTAACATAGTGGCTCGAGTTGCGACATTAACCCCTTGAGACCCAAAACGTAATTTCCGTTGTAATTTGGGTACCAATTAGGCGATTTTTAGTGAATATAAGCAATATGTAATAGATATAACCTGTTTAGTATCCTCGTCAACTAACTAATGTGGTATAGAAAGCTACTTTTCGTAATTTTATGGCTAACAATATACGATTTTTTATAGCAAAGGAAAGATCTGGGCGTGAAGGGGTTAAAGGAGGAGCTGAAAAAATTATTTAACAGGAATGAGAAAGAAAACACAAAGAAAATTGTCAACAAGCTGTCAGATAACAGGTGGATCACGAAGCTGGCTTATCTCAATGATATATTTTCTCGCATAAACGCAGTCAACAGATCACTTCAAGGTTACTCGGCAACTGTGATTGATTTTTTTCGACAAGCTGCGAGCTTTTCAAATGAAACTCAAACTTTGGCAAGAAAAATCCAAGCGGGTCAGTATGACGTTTGTGAGAATATGAGCGACAGCTTGCCAGCTCTGTGTACAGATGATGTGGATGAGGTCTAGTCAGTGTTCTCATTCAGAAGCACTTGGTTTATCGAAGTCAAGAGTTGGATAACTATTTTCCTGATATCACAGACTTAGATTACCAACTCATTCGAAATCCATTGAAGATTGACCTTAGATCACTTCCAGATGAATTACAAGACGAATTTGTTGACTTTGTCAATGACTCAACTGCAAAAGATTCTTTCGATAGTTTGTCATTGACAAGATTCTGGTCAACAATGGCGAGTTCTTACCCTGCTTTAGCAAAGAAATGTGTACGGAACCTCCTGATGTTTCTTTCTACATACCACTGTAAGCAGGGATTCTCAGCACTGTGCTTGATTAAAAACAAGTTACGTTCACGTCTGGCAGTCAAAGACGACATAAGAGTGGCTCTTTCAAAGACTGTGCCGAGGATTAACTTGTTGGCAGTAAGGAAACAGGCCCAATCATTTCACTGAATTAGTATATATTTTAATGCAAGTCATACACAGCGACTTCTCTATGAGTGAGTAACTAGTAACACTAGCTACAAGTAACTAGTTACTAATAACACTAGCTATAAGTAACTAGTTATTGGTAGCACTAGCTCACAGTCATACCGATTTGAAAAATACATTTACTTTAGTTCTATTTTAGTTTTTTTTATGCTAATCACACACAGTGATTCCCTGCATGTGAGTAAGTAACTAGTTACTAAAACATATTTGTGAGGCTTAACAATCAGCACTAATTCACAGTCAGTGGAACACAATGCCTACTTTAGTTTTTTTTTTTCATGCTAGTGACGTCAGTCACGCACACAGTGATTTCCTCATGGGTAAATAGTTATAATCTGTAAATAGCACCACTAGCTCATATTCATAGTTATTGGTAAATGTGTCTGCTTTAGTTCTATTTTATTTTTTATGCTATTCACACACACGGTGACATACCCATCACCGTTACTAGTTACAAGCTGCAACTATATCTGCAAGAAGCACTAGTTCACTGTCACAATGATTGAAAACTGTCTGCTGTGGTTATATTTTAGTAAATGTATTGCTCATAGTGACATAGTCACATTGATTGAAAAAGTTTGTCTGCTCTACATTTATAGCACAATTTAAACTTTATAAACTAAGTTGATAAACCATGCATTTCTTTTTACCTTTCTTGATGCTGCATTCTGAGTAAGGGGTACGTGACCAGTACTGAGAGACCTCAAGGGGTACATAAGATTAAAAAGGTTGCGAACCCCTGGTCTAGAGTCTATAGTCTATAGTAAAGACAGATAGACTTTTTCCCATGAAAAACTTGCCATACACATAGATTAGATACCGTTGCAATGTGTTTTCTATTTCATAAAATGCTTACTAGTATTGTAAAAACTTTAAACTGAATTTTTTAAATGTTAGTAGCTCAGTGAAAGGGAGGTCTCACCAGCAATCACGTTCACCAGGGTATTCCATTAGTATGTATTTCAGCGCCACCCCTGGCGAAGCAACGCCTGGCGAGGCGTTCGTGGCGTTTAAAAGTAAGAAATCACGGATCGCTTGGCGAACACTCTCGCCAGCACTGGCGAAAGGTTTTAAAAGTACGTCCCTAAATCAAGGGGACTACGTCGTGTCCTCCCCAATGATGAAGATAATTAGAGTTTTCTAGTGTATATAGGTTTGATTAGAGAAAAAATATTCAAAGAAAAATAAATGCCCGTTTTAATAGCATTAATTCCATGCACGGGACGCAGCGCCTCCAGCATTGCTACATTCCTGCCGAGCCCTGCCGCGCGCTCACCGATCTCCTTACACAGTGTTCACTTAATTAGCTCGCAGTTTAGGGACGTTCTGTTGGCAGCTGCTGATTAGGTAATACATTAGAGGAGTTACTGTAATTGTATGCCTGATACAACTCTTTATACCTGTGTATAGATTGCAAAGGTTTTATAAGATATTGCTTGTAATCAAAGAAAATGGGAGAATTTGAGTGTAATGATAAAAGTGTAGTCAGGTAGAGAAAGATGAGGCAATGCTATAAGGCGATGGGCGACGCTGTGTGCCAAGATAACGGTATTAATTAATGCAGTGGATTTTTCATGGCGGGTTAATAGTCCGGGAGCCATAGCCTGATTTATTGATGAACCTTGTTTTGTCGGATAAATTTTTTTTTTTTTGATGTTTCTTGTAGCTTGGGGGTACCTCTTCAAAATACAGGAGGGTACCCCCCCCTCTCTCTCTCTTCTCTTCTCTCTCTTTCTCATCTCTCCTCTTCTCTCCTCTCTCTCTCTCTCTCTCTCTCTCTCCTCTTCGCTCTCTCTCTCTCTCTTCTTCTCTCTCTCTCTCTTCTCTTTCTCTCTCTCCTCTCTTCTCTCTCTCTCTCTCTCTCTCGTCTCTCTCTCCTCTCTCTCTCTCTCTCTCTGCTCTCTCTCTCTGCTCTCTCCTCTCTCTCTATCTCTCTCTCTCTTCTCTCTCTCTGCTCTCTTCTCTCTCATCTCTCCATCTCTCTCTCTTCTCTCTCCTCTCTCTCTCTCTCTCGCTCCTCGTCTGTCTCTCGCTCTCTCGTCTCTCTCTCTCCTCTCTCTCTCTCTCTCTCTCTCGCTCTCTCGTCTCTCTCCTCTCTCGTCTCTCCTCTCTTCTCTCTCTCTCTCTCTCTCTCTCTCTCTCGCTCGCTCGCTCGCTCGCTCGCTCGCTCGCTCTCTCGCTCGCTCGCTCGCTCGCTCTCTCTCTCTCTCTCTCTCTCTCTCTCTCTCCCTCTCTCTCTCTCTCTCTCTCTCTCTCTCTCCTCTCTCTCTCCCTCTCTCTCTCTCTCATCCTCTCTCTCTCTCTTCTCTCTCTCTCTCCTCTCTCTCTCTCTCTCTCTCTCTCTCTCTCTCTCTCTCTCTCTCCTCTCTCTCTCTCTCTCTCTCTCTCTCTCTCTCCTCCTCTCTTCTCTCTCTCTCTCTCTCTTCTCTCCTCTCTCTCTCTCTTCTTTTTCTGTCACACACCATAGCGGGCTTTGTACGCTATGGTGTGGCTACGGGATGGGTGGGTGGGTGTGGGGTGATCTTGTCCGCCGCACTAATCTTTTCAACACATTTAACGTTGTCATATCGGTCTGAAACGTGTGGAAACTTCTCTGGAAACCCACAACTGTCTTGCTGCACCCATAAAGGATGCATGCATATGGCATGTCGCAAAAAAAATCTATCAGAAACACCCAAAATCTTCAAATGCTATATTTACCTCCGCCAACGAAGTTGGAGGGGTTATGTTTTCACCCCGATCTGTCTGTCTGTCTGTCTGTCTGTCTGTCTGTCTGTTTGTTAGTGTACAGGATTTCTCGAAAAGTTACCAATAGATTTGGACCAAACTCAGTATACCAAGTCTATTTGGTATAAGGAAGAACTGATTTAATTTTGGAAGAAATCTATTGACAACTGTTGCCATGGCAACCAATTGATGAAATATTCGGCCGGAAGTATGCGCTCATACTGAGTGCATATATATATATAATCACAACTGTTGCCATAGCAACCAATTGATGAAATATTCAGGCGGAGGTATGCGCTCTACTGAGTGCCCCCCCCCCCCCTAGTTATCTCTTGTGTTTACGTGCTTTTGGGTCAGCGCGGGGAGAGGAGGCCACTTCGATGACGATGACGATGACGCGGTGACGTCACCACTTGTGACGTCACCGATCCGTGGTGTGTCGTCTGCAAGCCTTGAGGAGCCTTTTCGAAGCTCGGGGAACCTGCAGATTTTGATTGCGGACTATTTAAAAACGGCTGACTGGATGCAAAAAGTGACAACATATTGTTGATATACTCGATAATGGCTATAATTGTATTGCATTAAATCAGGAATGATGAAATGGTCTGGACGATTACTTTAAATGTAACAAAACACCACTTGACCTCAGGTATGCATCAGGTATCAACACGGTTGATTATTAAACACGTGTAGCATAACCTCAACCATTTGAACAGAGAGAGAGAGAGAGAGAGAGAGAGAGAGAGAGAGAGAGAGAGAGAGAGAGAGAGAGAGAGAGAGAGAGAGAGAGAGAGAGAGAGAGAGAGAGAGAGAGAGAGAGAGAGAGAGAGAGAGAGAGAGAGAGAGAGAGAGAGAGAGAGAGCGAGAGAGAGAGAGAGAGAGAGAGAGAGAAAAAAAAGAGGGGGTCAGGAAATGAATTGCATTCCTTGTATATTTTAGGATGCTAAATTACGTCATATTTTATGTAAACAGCCAGAAACTGCCGAGCTCTGCAGTTTGCATGGAGGAAGAAAATATAGCATTACCAAGGGAACTGCATAAAGCACGTTGTTATTACTATCATTATCAATATTATTATCATTATTATTGTTACTATTATTACTCTTGTTACTGTTATTATCACCAATATTATTGTTATTATTTGTTATTTATGAAATTATTATTATTAATTTACTTTTATTATTATACTAGCCGCAAAGCCGCCCTCCGGGCGGACTTTTTGGCTAGCTCCTGCGGAGGGCTATTGGTGGGCCTTCGGCCCACCACCTGTGTTTGGTGGGCCTTCGGCCCACCAAACATGGACTCTCCAGATAGCCCCTTCTAACTTTCCTGAAATCATGGATGTAGAAATGTATGTATTCCCCCCACCCATTCACTCACCCATTACCCATCACCCCCCACCCATTCACTCACCCATTACCCATCACCCCCCACCCATTCACTCACCCATTACCCATCACCCCCCACCCATTCACTCACCCATTACCCATCACCCCCCACCCATTCACTCACCCATTACCCATCACCTCCCACCCATTCACTCACCCATTACCCATCACCACACACCCATTCACTCACCCATTACCCATCACCCCCCACCTATTCCCTCACCCATCACCCATCACCCCCCACCCATTCACTCACCCATCACCCCACACCCATTACCCATCACCCCACCCATTCACTCACCCATTACCCATCACCCTACATCAAGGCTTCCTCAATTCTCGCAACCCACTTTTGTTTTCACAATTCTCGCTAATAGGCTGCTAAAAAAAAAAAAAAAAAAAAATAAGTGAAAGGATGATCTCATAAGTGGGCTTATGACCTTCCCCTGGTCAACCTGATTCCAAAAATGTGCCATATGAGGTGTTTGCGCCACGGGGGGCGGAACCTATACCACACAAACACACACACACACAGACAGACACACTTTCGCTTATATTATTATAGATTTTTAATTTTTTTACCATCATTATTACTATCATTATTATTATTACTATTTTTACCAGTTATAATTATAATTAATTACTGTAATTTTTTTACTATTATTAATATTACATTTGTTGTAGTTATTTCAACTTAAATAAAAAAAATGCCGTTTGAGCGATACCTTACACAAATATGAGAGCAAAAAAATTAGGGAAAAGCGTATTACCATGCACCATTTTCTCGAAATAGAGAAGAAAAGACGATGAACATGATACTTCATACCAACTTTTGCTATAACCCGCCTGTCTGAGGCAAAGGTTATGTTCATGTATATGTAATGGGCAAGAAATGTTATATGTTACCCTTATGACTGTTTCCTCCGTGGTGTAGTGGCTAGCGCGCCTAGCTTCGAATCAGCGGGTTCGAATCCGGGCCAGAGCAAGTCGGCGGCCAGCCCAATCAGTTGTTCATCTTTCCTTTCGGGGTTGATAAATGGGTACCTAACGAAACCCAGGTAAGGTAACTGTGGTAACCCGGATGTCACACTTGCCCTGTCTCCCGGGGTAACGAGTTTTCACCCACCACAGACTCAAAGGCTAATGCGACGGAGATCAGCACCGAGGCTACGCGCAGCATAGATTATGCCCCCATCTTTACCTTTCTTTACCTTATGACTGTCGCTTGTTATGGTTACGTTGACTGCATAAAACATTGTACCCACACCATGTCGTGATATATAGATAGGTGGACGGTGAGCAGCCTGACTGATGCTTGCTTGTTCCTATAATGGACTCAGGTACTATGATGTGAGCATTCCAGCATAAAAATTTGGTCTGTTTTATCTTATTCCCTTCACACACACACACACACACACACACACACACACACACACACACACACACACGCACGCACGCACGCACGCACGCACGCACGCACGCACGCACGCACGCACGCACGCACGCACGCACGCACGCACGCACGCACGCACGCACGCACGCACGCACGCACGCACGCACGCACGCACGCACGCACGCACGCACGCACGCACGCACGCACGCACGCACGCACGCACGCACGCACGCACGCACGCACGCACGCACGCACGCACGCACGCACGCACGCACGCACGCACGCACGCACGCACGCACGCACGCACGCACGCACGCACGCACGCACGCACGCACGCACGCACGCACGCACGCGGCTACTCCTATAGTATATTAGATGCCCCAGCCGGAGCCCTGCCCGAGCCGCCTGACGTGCAGACCTCGGGAAAGAGTTATAGCTCAGTAAAGCTGCAATCGGCCAAAAAAATATTCCCTAATGGTCACCGTGAACTGCAATGGGGTCATGGTGGGGTTTGGTGGGCTGTGGTGGCTTAGGGTGGGCCATGGTTGATCACGATAAGCTGTGGTGTGTCAGGGCGGAATGTGGTGTGCCATGGTGGGATGTGTTAGATCAGGGATGGATCAGACTGAGCTGTGGTGGGGTGTGCATCGTCATGGTGGGCTGTGGTGGGTCAAGGTTATATTGTGGTGGGTCAGAGAGGGGGGATAGAGAGGAGATGCTTATTTGTGGATTATTATTAACGAAGATGGATGACAAGGAAATTATCCGCACTACTATTTTTGAGCGGCACGCTTCGTACGGCGGCTCACATGCACGGCTATTCTATTCACACGCACACACGCACACTCATCTAATATACTATAGGAGTAGCCGTGTGTCCTGTCTGTCTGTCTGTCTGTCTGTCTGTCTGTCTGTTTTGGGTAGCCGAAACTGTAAATTCAATTTTGATGAGAGTAGACTAAAAAATCGCAAATAAATCGTAGGTGGTAAGCGGCTTGGTCCCATGTCGATTGAATATTTTGAATAGGGGTTTTGGGCTAAAAACACTTTTAGGAGTATTAGATTACAGGAAAAACTCTGCGGTAACGTCTTGCCGTATTCCACAAACTCAGTAGACTCATGGACGTTTGTGTGCGTGTGTGAGTGTGTGTGTGTTGGAATCACACGGAACACAAAGGGTTGGAATCACACGGAACGTGGTCTATCCCGAGGAACTTTGACCAGTGACCAACGACAGCAACAACACGATTGGAGTTTGCAATCACATATTGTCTAATATATACTACTATAAACATCAATACATGGGTCCGAAGGGCCCACAAGCACTTGTATCTAATATACTATAGGAGTAGCCGTGTGTCTGTCTGTCTGTCTGTCTTTCTGTCTGTCTGTCTGTTTTGGGTAGCCGAAACTGTAAATTCAATTTTGATAAGATGAGGCTCAAAAAATTGCAAATAAATCGTAGGTGGTAAGCGGCTTGGTCCCATGTCGATTGAATAATTTTGAAGGGGGGGTTTGGGCTAAAACACGTTTAGAAGTATTAGATTACAGGAAACTCTGCGGTATAGTCTTGCCTCATTCCACAAACTTAGTAGACTATGTGCACGCTATTGGACTTACCGTTTTTGTGCGTGTGAGTGTGTGTGAGTGTGTGCGTGTGAGTGGAATCACACGGAACAAAAAAGGTTGGAATCACACGGAACGTGGTCTACCCCGAGGCACTTTGACCAGTGACCAACGACAGCAACAACACGATTGGAGTTTGCGATCACATGTTGTCTAATATATACTACTACTACAAACATCAATACATGGGTCCGAAGGGCCCACAAGCACTTGTTAAGTCTATTATCGTAGAAAGTTGTGTGTGTGTGTGTGTGTGTGTGTGTGTGTGTGTTATTCACCCATGGTCTTGTCCACGCGCGAGCTGGCTGGTGATCGCCAGTTTCACCCTCTCATTGCGAGCTTTGAGCTCATTATCCGATCTTTGGGCAATGCCCAAAGATCCTCACACGCCACATACCCCCATCCCCTTGCTCAAGGGGGACAGTAACCGCCCGAATTTGTCAGTGAAAAATCCCCGGGAGCAGCATGGATTCGAACCGCCTACCCACAGAATGGGAGGCCAACACGCTATCAACCTGACCATCAAGCACACGCGCGCGCGTGTGGGTGTGCGTGTGTGCGTGTGTAGGTGTGTGTGTGTGTGTGTGTGTGTGTGTGTGTGTGTGTATTCATCTAGTTGTATTTTACAGGGCCAGAGCAATGCTCGTGTGGCCCTGTCTCCATATCAACATTTTTATCATTCATCCTTAGTGCTTTGTGTTGGCCGAAGCCAGCACCCCGGAGAGCAGGTCACAAACCCCGGCTAACACCCGGTACCCATTCACTGCTGGGTGGACAGGGGCTAGGGTTTTAAGGAAACAACCCATCTGTTTCCGCTCCGCCCGGGGATCGAACCCGGGACTTCTCGGTTGTGAACCGAGCGTGCTTCCTCTACCCCACGGAGTACCCGTGTGTGTGTGTCTGTGTTGCTTTATTAATTTTACTTCTATCTCTCATCATCATATGTGCCTGACACCACAATTCTCTCTCTCTCTCTCTCTCTCTCTCTCTCTCTCTCTCTCTCTCTCTCTCTCTCTCTCTCTCTCTCTCTCTCTCTCTCTCTCTCTCTCTCTCTCTCTCTCTCTCTCTCTCTCTCTCTCTCTCTCTCTCTCTCTCTCTCTCTCTCTCTCTCTCTCTCTCTCTCTCTCTCTCTCTCTCTCTCTCTCTCTCTCTCTCTCTCGCTCGCTCGCTCGCTCCTCTCTCTCTCTCTCTCTCTCTCTCTCTCTCTCTCATTTATTATTCTCATCGTGCTCTCCTACTAAAGTTATAGTGGCGCTTTGTTTCTCTTCCTCCTACCTTTGCCATTCCTGCTGTGCCGTCTGTCATGCTGTCAGCGCCACTGTTCATGCCTGTCTGTGTCTGTCTAGGCAATCGATGTTATCCTCTACTTATACTGTACATGACTACAAAATTTATGATGTTTATAACTGATGATAAATGATAAGAAAATCTCCAAAAAATAACCCTATATAGCGATGATATACATACTATTATCTCTTTGTAAATTTGCTTAAGAGTGAACAAAGCTATATAAGTTAGTCTTGTAAAGGTAAAGATGGGGGCATACGCTATGCTGCGCTTGGCCTCGGTGCTCATCTCCGTCGCATTAGCCTTTGAGTCTGTGATATGTGACAACCCGTTACCCCGGGACACAGGGCTAGTGTGACATCCGGGTTACTACAGTTACCTTCCCCTGGTTTCCCCATGTACCCATTTATCAACGCCGAAAGGGAGAAAAACAACTGATTCGGCTGACCGCCGACTTAACTCTGGCCCGGATTCGAACCAGTGCCCGCAGATTCGTAGCTAGGCGCGCTAGCCACTACACCACAAAGGCGACTCGTGTGTGTGTGTGACAGCATTAGTGGGTAAGGGCAACATTAGGATTATTCTGTCTTGACATAGCTCATTCAGTGCCGGGTTGAAGCAATCAGGCCATGCAAGTTGATTACCCGGAAACCCGTGAGAGTTAAGCAACACAGCATAAACAGGTAAGGCTCACGGTCATTGCCACACACACGGCTCCTGCGCTCCAATGATTCAGGCCCCACGGATTACATAATATGTTTATGTTAATTATTTATGCAGCCAAACCAGGGCCCACAGTGGTGGTGGTGGTGGTGGCAGGGGTGCCTAAGCCATCGTGGCTAGTAAATCGGCGGCAGCGGCGGCGGCGGCGGCTCATATCACGCTGGAAAACTGTTGATCGTCGTGGAAAGTGAGGAAAATATTTAGGAAAGTTTTTAGAGAATAAATAATGAATAGATGATGGACGAATTAGCAAGGAGAAAGATTACATAGGATTACTTACTTAGGAATAACATATACCAAGAGACCCGTCGGTGTGAAAGGAGGGTATGTCCTGAACCACTTACTGCTACCAACAAAACTATATCGAAGAGAGTAGGATAGCACAGAACAAGGCTCCTTCCCGCCTACCCCTTCCAACGTCGCACCACCACCACCATTACATCTATCAACGAAATCACTTAGATAAATTTATTTTATTTTATTTTGGTTTCATTTTTTTCTTCCTCTGCTTTCTTATTCATTATGAATTCTATATAATGACGATATAATTGTATATTTATATAAGTTCCTCCTTCTTCATCTAAGCATCATCATCACTTCCACCACTACCTTTACCCCCTTCATGATATCGACAAAGGAACACTTACACTTACACTTACACTTACACACATGAAAAAACAAAAGTAAGCGCATGGCAAATATAAGTCAAGAAAGTATAAAAGGGCATATTAAAGGGGACATATAAGCATATAAAATCATAATTAAATTAGCATAATATACAAAATTATTAATGTCTAAAAGAAATACATAATGCAGGATAGACTGCGTAAATCAATGTGGGGAACGCAGCCTGAGCCAGGAGTCTTATTTTGAGGCAAATGTTAGGTTCACTGAGAACACAGAAGACCTTTACACCATGCAGGAAGAGCACGGTCTCTCCGTCAGGCCCTGTGAGCGCCAGGAGCCCTTGTGAAGCTTTAGTCCGCCTTTTCGTGATGGCTGCCGATGCAGATATTATTTTGGTGGCAATGACCAAAACAGAAACTGTTAATATGAAGCAAATATGTATTGGATGTGTATAATATATATATTATATATATATATAATATATATATATATATATATTATATATATATATATATTATATATATATATATATATAATATATATAATATATATATTATATATATATATATATATATATATTATATATATATATATATATATTATAGTTCTTTCTCGTTTATTGTAGATTTCTTAATGTCATCGTAATCAAAGGACAGCATGCGTCATGGGAGAGGCGGGGCGTTACCCTCCACTTGACTCCATTTCCGGGAGGTGTCGGCGCCTTGAGCGAGCCTCCGCACAGGCACCCTCGCTAATCCAAACAAGTGTCGATCATCTTGCCACAGCTGCGAGCTTTATTGGCGAACATTTTGCCTCCTCCAGTAAGAGTATCCTCCCCAGTCTTACAGATATAAAACATAAGAGACCAGTGTGGACCTATTAATTAAAGGCCAATCACCTGCCATTCCAGCCTAATGCAGCGTTTATAGACTTCAAGTAACAAACATTCTTCCGTCAAGGGTGGTGGCGTAATGATCGCCTTCCTTGCGATGCTCCATTACCCTGGGCGGCATATTATAGTATCAGTGGTGTCACTTCTCAGGTCTCGCTATTGTGTCAATGTGTCATCGATGCAACAAGGCAGAAACGGAAGCAGACCATCTTGCTTCTCATGATAATAATCAATGCGATATTCGCGGCTACTGAGTCCATAACACCACTAGTCAATACAGCCATACGTTACGTGACATCCTAGTGACTCTAGATGACCTGGCCGATGTTGGGATCTATGAAACTATGTAAGATCCCAAAATCTTCAAAAATGCATGCGCATACTATATTTCACCTTAACCCTTGGTCTTGGTCCATAACTCAATGCTCAGTGACTCGCCGGAGATTACTGCGTCACCGACAATGTCATGATCATTGGTTGTGTCATTGACCAGTACTCCGCCCATGCTAGTCTATGTTGAAGGTCCTGGGGGCAAGGACACTTCTCAGCCTCACTCCTCTATGAACATGGTTCATGGGAAACGAGATAGAGATAGAGCTAGAGGAGCACCACCATCACCACCGCTACAATCGTGCGTCACGGCCGCCGGAGCAGAGACTAGGCAGTCATCTAATCAATAGCCGATGCGAATATCTCACGGAGTCTTAATACAATAAGATCTTCCGAGGCAATGAATTACGCGCTTTCTTTTGAAGCTCATGGAACTTATTATTGGAACTGAGGAAATGTACAAGCCGAGTGGTCTTGATTCAGGTTTTTGTGATTGTGGAAAGTTACCGATATTGTAACATATACGTATACGCAGTATATGATACGATAATGTATGCAAATATATCTAAGTCTACATGAAATAGTTTTTACACAAACAACCTCAAAATTATTCCTAAGTCATACATATATCTGAATATATTTGATTTTAATGATAATATTTAATTAGTTCCTGAGAAGTCATTAAGAACACACTCCAATCATTTACGTAGCGCAGCCTCGCCCGATAGCGATGCGGGTCAGGGGATGTGGAGTCTTGCATGACGGGACATATAAATATTCAACATACTGTAACTCAGTGTACTAAATTTTCCGTAAATTATCATATCCTGCAATTGACTTTCGCAAGCTAACCAGCCTGCTTCCAGACTGCTGCATAGGTGCAGTTATGTTAAACAATCCTGGGAGAGGTCTGAAGGTAATAATAGAATCAGTGAGGCCTGAAAAACCATTGGTGCACAAAAACCAGGCCGTGACCTTGACCACACATAATGGTGTAGTACATAACACTCGGCACACCTGTACATGAGAAGAAGATTCAACTAGACAGAGATGCGAGACAGGTATATGTGTTGTGTGCGTGTTGGAGTAGGAAGGCAAGTGTACCAGGAAACCAGAGTGAAGGTAATTTATTTTTTTGGTTCTTCTGTGTTGCGCTAACAAGCCAGGCATGAAGGCTGGGAGTCGCGGTGGCGGTGCTCGAGGTGAATGCATCTCGTTCGTATCTTCATATTCGTGCTTGACAATCTATGAAAACACGTTTGAATTTGCCACTCCTGCCTTAAGGATTCAAGAAATACTACACTGCATCTTTTGCATTCACTGTATTCAGAATCAGCCGACCCAACATGCGGCGCGCTTCCTGCCGTGATACTAATGCCGCCTTTCATCCCTAAAGCTTTCACTACCTCCACTAAAGCCTATAATCCACCACCATTACCATCACCGCCATTACATCTTCAGTAGCCACCACAAACCCTACTATTATAGATTTATACTAGTCATACTACTATACTCTATACTACTGGTATAGTATAGAGTGTCAGATGATAGTACATGTATACGTATATAGTCTATATGGGTGAAAGTTAGGGAGGGAACTGACAAAATGTTATGGGTATAGTGTACACTGTACAGGCCTCCAAACTTATGTAAAGAGGATTCTGTTCCTAATGGCAGGAAATAAGCAAGGCTTGTAGATATAATCGATTATGCGCAGTAGGAGATTTTAATCTTAGGAACATAGACTGAGATTTAATTATAGGAGATAATGACGCAAAGGAATTGTTAAAATTAGCTTAGGATAACTTTATAAAACAAGAAATCAAGGAGCCTACTAGGGGAGCCAATATTCTAGATTTATTACTAACAAACAAGGAAGATTTAGTTGACGATTGAAGTTGGATGTCAATTAGGTAATAACGATCATTGTGAAATTAGGTTTTGCTCAAAATGGGAAGTAGGATCTAGAACGGATCTAGTTAGTGTTAATATGCATAGAGTATCTGACTTGACTTCAGAAGGGCTAATTATGCAGGATTATTAAGACACCTGGAATGGATTAACTGGGGAGGATGGAGGGTGAAGTAAGGTCTGATGTCAGGGCAGAGGATGAGTCAGTGAGGTCAGTGCTAATGAGGCGTATACATACTTTGTCAGCAATTAAAATTGCAGGTCAGAAAAAATATTCCTTATAGGGCGATAAGATCAAGGCAAAACGACCCCAGATGGATGACTGCTAGTTTAAAACACAACATAGGACTGTAAAGAAACATGTACCAAAAGGGTTAAGGCAGAACAGGTGAGCAGGGATCAGTATCATGTGATGGCTAGGACAGTGAAAAGGTTCACAAGAACAGCAAAGAAAAACTATGAGGTAAACGTTGCTGGCCAGGCAAAGACCGACCCTAAGGGATTTTTTCAGGTCTATAAAACAGACTAGGGAACTGGTGGGTCCGTTATAAATAGGTCAGGGGGCATTGTAAGTTCAGGAGAGGATATGTGTAAAATTTTTACATGATTATTTTTTCTGAAGTGTTTTTACTCAGGACATGCAGATGGTACCTCATAGTGAACAGATGTTTAGAGGTAGGAAGATGAGAAACTAATATGTATTGTGATAAGTAAGGAGAATGGTGCAAGAGGGTATTGATAGAATAAAGAAGTTTAAGTCACCAGGACCAGATGAAGTTTATCCTTAGATTATCAAAATAATGCAAAGAGGTTGTTAGTGGGTCGTTAGTGCACATTTTTAAGAAATAGGTTAGTTTAGGGGAAATGCCGCTGATGTGGAGGAAAGGTGATGTAGTCCCCTTTTTTAAGAAGGGTGATAGAGGATTAATGTCAAATTATCGATCCGTTAGTATGACGTCAGTGGTAGGTAAATTATTGGAATATGTTATTTCAAAAAACATTAGGGAACATTTAGAAAAGCATAGTTTGGTAAATGATTCACAACATGAGTTCACCAAAGGTAGGTCATGTCTCACCAATTTATTAAGTTTTTATAAGAAAGTTTATGAGTTAGTAGATAATGATGAGGATTATGATATTATATACCTGGACTTTAGTATGGCTTTCGACAAGGTACCGCATGAGAGACTCTTAAATAAAGTTAAGGCATATGGGATAGATGAGAAGGTTCTTCTTTGGATTATATCATGGCTAAGCAATCGGCAGCAGAGTTACTATTAATGATTATGAATCTTAGACTTAGATAAGTTAAACGAGTGGGTAGTCAGATGGCAGATGGAATTTAATATTCACAATTGTAGCTGTTATTATATATGTTGGTAGATAAAATCCTGGGAATATGTACACTATACGCAGTGTATTACTGAAGAGATCGAAGGCGAGAAGGATTTGGATGTGCTGGTAAGATCAGACCTCCGTCCTAGGAAACAATGTATTGAGGCTAGAAATCGAGCTAATAGGGTTTTATAATTCATTGCCAGGTGTGTTAAAAGAAAAAGTGTTAAGGCTATTCTAAAGCTTTATTTGCCTCTAGTCAGACCTCAGCGGTTCCGTTTTGGTCCCCGTATTACAGGATGGATGTAGCATTGTTAGAATCAGTCCAAAGAAAGATGACTAAACTAACACAGGGAATGCGTAACTTTAGTTATGACAGAAGATTGAAGCTATTAAATTTACACTCACTCGAGAAGCGTAGAGTAAGAAGTGATCTGATAGAAGTTTTGAAGTGGTTTAAGAGATGCAATAAGGGAGATGTAGTAATAGTTCTTACGGCTAGTATTCAGTGTTGAACAAGAAGTAAGTGATTCAAACTGGAAAAACGTAAATTTGAAAAAGAAATAATAGGGAGAAACTGCTTTACAAATAGGGTGGTAAATGATTGGAATGGAGTCAGTCGTCAGGTGGTTAGTGCGGAGTCAATAGTGAGTTTTAATAGGAGGCGAGAAAGTATTATGGATGAGGATGAAAGGTGGATGTAGGTAGTGTTAAGTAACAGGAACTACCACGTGTGGGTCTCACGCCCTCTTGTAGCTTCCTTATTTTCTTATGTTCTTATGTTCTATTACCGCCATTATCCCACCAGCTACTATTACCATCATTATTACCCATGCTTCATCCATTGCATAAGACTCAGCCATCGCAACCGACAATTTACACAGTAACATACACATAAACACACAAAAATCGCCCATATCCTCATTATCACCAACAATTTTTGTATGCTACTTTATGCATACTTCTGTATGTATTATTAAAATGTTTGTAACGTCAGCATGCACCACAATACAAGTACATGATATAACTAGATGAAGTATCTGATCCCCTCATGATGGCCTTGCCCTTAATCTTTACTTCCTATCTCTGCAGTGCCTCCTCGGAAGATCAAGTTGGTGAGCGAGGCGGGACTAGAAGTGAGCGGCCTCATTGGACCCTACCACGTGGGTGCCACTCTGATCCTGCAGTGCCACGTGGACGGCGGTGAGTCGAGTGGGGAGTCAGGGATTGTGAGGGAGGATGAGGAGGGGATAAAAAGGGGCATAGGAAGATAATGCAAACTGTCAAGGATTTTAGGAGGCTGTAGGAATCGGAATATGAGTCCTGCTTAGAGGTCTCATAAGGTTACGACTCCATAAATAGAAGCATAAGAGGGCTGGAAATAAGTCAGAAAGAGTCAGGACAGATTGAAAGGAGGTTTGGATGGGTAAAGAGCGAAGAAAAAAGGGCGAGGGAAGCTCAGAGTAGTAACAATACATGATGAATGCAATATACAGGGTGACAGGGAGCATAGGTGAAATGGAAACAATTATATAAAGCCTCTTAAGGATGGAAAAGAAGAGGTAAATGAAGGTAAAAGAACACTTTATAAGGGATTTGCAATATAAGTGATAAAAAATGGTAAATAATATCAACGTTTTTAATATCTAATATTTTAGAAAATAGTATCAACGAATGAGATGTTATACTACTTGACGGACAGGTAAGTCTAGCGAGCCATGGGAACGAAGGAAGGAAGGAAGGAAGGAAGGAAGGGGACATGAATAAATGGAAAGAGACAGGGAAACACGAAGCAATAATGACAAGTCGAGGAAGAGGAATAAATTAGGATAAGAACAATGAGTGGTTGGAAGGCTTGAAGGAAGGAGGAGGAATGGTAAGTGCAGACATAGAGAGAGAGAGAGAGAGAGAGAAGAGAGAGGAGAGAGGAGGAGAGAGAGAGAGAGAGGAGGAGAGAGAGAGAGAGAGAGAGAGAGAGAGAGAGAGAGGAGAGAGAGAGAGAGAGAGGGCTGTCACAAGTTATTCCTTTCCTATAGCCATGTAAATTTATTTAAAACACCATTTGCCCTCGCTTTAAGTCTCTCTCTCTCTCTCTCTCTCTCTCTCTCTTCTCTCTCTCCTCTCTCTCTCTCTCTCTCTCTCTCTCGCCCGTCAGGGTGGCAAGGTTGGTAGAGACGTGAGCCCGCAATGTGCAGCGTCCCTGTGCATTCGGTCAGCGGTTCGAGTCCGCCTAGTTCGTGCTGACGTGACGGCGCTTTGTATAGTCAATAACCTTGTAGTTGGTACTTGCAAAATGTCTAGATAGGATGAAAACCTTATCTTATCTCTCCTCTCTCTTCCTCT
>JACEEZ010020152.1:297500-302500 GCA_016584305.1 Chionoecetes opilio
TGTTAGGGTGCTAGAATTGTAGTCTATGACTGATCTGATTAAGGAAACAGAGAGCCTCTTAAGGACGGGGACAGATGACCCCCGTCTCCCCATGCAACCTTCCTTAGCAACACTAGTCGAGGCTGACAGATATGCTTCAGTCTGGTGACTTCGTTGTGTCTTGTGTTGCAATGCCCAACAAGTACACCCATATACTTGTAGGTGGAGACTTCTTCTAGAATTTTCCCTTGTATTTTTAAGGAAGCTTTATCCCGATGCCGTTTATACAGCACCTTGCTTTTCTCTGGTGATATGATGAGGCCGATGGAGTTGCACAATCTCCCCAGTGTTCACAACGCGTTTTTTATGTGTGTTTGTGAGTCAGCTTGTAGCACTATGTCATCAGCATAAACAGTAATAACAACCCCATTAAATTTGAAAGAAGCAATGATATTCATAAGTGCGTTGAAGAGCATTGGCGAGAGAACACCCCACTGTGGTGTTCCTAATTCCATGTGTTCCCACCTGGAGTAAGCCCCCTCAAAGTAGACTCGACTGTGTCTGTCTGTTAGGTAGTCTTGTACTATTCTGATGATGGTCCCCGAGGTCATATCAGATAGTTGGGATAAGATGACACTGGAGTTAGCTCTATCAAAGGCTCCCTTCAAATCAATAAAATCATTAAATCGTTTCCTTATGCCAGCAAGGACTCTATGAATGCAATTTTGTTTGCTCCTGCCAGGAATGAACCCATACAAATTACTGGAGAGCTGGGGTTTGATACTATATAGTAGACGATTAAGGACTATTAGAGAGAGAGAGAGAGAGAGAGAGAGAGAGAGAGAGAGAGAGAGAGAGAGAGAGAGAGAGAGAGAGAGAGAGAGAGAGAGAGAGAGAGGAGAGAGAGAGAGAGAGAGAGAGAGAGAGAGAGAGAGAGAGAGAGAGAGAGAGAGTGTATGTGTGTGTGTATCTCTGTATTGAGTTGAATAACTTCTAAGAGATATGGCGTCAGCATTAAATCTTTCCATCTTCCAAAGTATTATGTATTCAATCTTCCATTTTACATGTACGAACTCCAGTCGTGTACGAAGCCGCTCCAGCACAAAAATAAGTACGTAAATAGCGAAACTATTCACCGCATTAAAAAAAAAATTCAAATAGTTGGCGATCAAAATGTTGTCCTTGAGCGTCGCTGCAGAAAGATTTGCGTGAGTAAAATTCAGGAAAGTCGTGAAATTGACAGTTTTCCAAAATCTGAGAAAAATGGAGCGTGGCGATAAAGAATTCTCAGACGAAACAAGACAAGACAAGAAGACTGTCGGGGGAGAGTTTTGGTCAACAGAAAACCTGCATTCACCAGCCTTAGGATTATACCTCGACTGTCTCTTATTGATGAATAACAGACTTGTGTTAAACATTCCTGACTATATAAAGAAACTAATAATGAAATAATGAAGCTAATAAACTAATTATATACACCAACATAATAAGATTCAAATGTCAGTATGGTATTAATGGAATTAAATGAATATCGCAAAAATATATACTTTTCTATAATTGATCCCGACTTTCATCATGAACCAAAGATGGGGACGTTTTATCTCTTTTTTTTTTCTTTATGTATATTGTATTCTACTGTGTTGGATCATGATGGACATTGAGAGCGAGTGGCACCTGTTCTGCCTTGCTGGGGACGAATACTGTGTGGGTGCAGGAGGGACACAGTAATTACAGCAGGACACCTACCTAGAAGGGTCACCTGTACCTCCACACTCACCTGTATCTTTCCCTGCACCGCCTTATGCCGTCCCCGCACGTGTTTTATGCCCATATTTTACTCATCTGTTCCATTTACTCTAGACCAAAACTAGACTAACAAACTAGAAATAAAGGCTGTTATAATACACTTTCCTACTCTCCCCTCTCAACCCTCAACACACAAACACCAAACTCTTCCTCATGCACACATTTCGAGTTTCCATTGTTGGTAAATGCTTCACTAAAATAACGACGCAGTAACTTAGTTTTGCTCTCTAATAACGCCTTGTTGATTGATACGAGCTAAAAACTATCGGGTGCTTGCAATTAATCACGAGAGCTTCTGAAATCTGCTGACTGATGAGTGTGAAAAGTTTGGCTAAGTCCAAGAAAGTGTTTGTAAGGGCTTGTAGCTTGTTACAAGTGTCAGAAAGTTGTGGCTAAGGAGAAGAGCGTTTCATCAGTGAGTCAGACTGGGTAGCTAACTTACCTGGCACTTAATTGAAGCAATTTCAGGCAGATTTCTTGCAAAGATGAGAGTGTGAGTGAGTGCCTGCAATACACGTGAGATAAGACCTCATTGCCTTGATTTATCCCACCCACGTGAGCTAAACTCTGCGATGAAAAGACCTGAATACATGACGGTACTGTGACGTGGATGAAACAGGCAACGGTAGTAGTGGTGAAGAAGATTAGAGTAGTAGACGGAAGAGGGGTAGACGTAATAGGAAGAACAGGATGAAGCAACAAAAGGAAAACCGTGCCAATACTAGACAAAACATGTGATCAGCGGATTGGCGTGTGGCTTGATTGAAATATTGAATGAAATGACACCATGTTCAGGAACCGAAGCTACGGTTAGATTGACCATTTGATAATATCTACAGTACGCCTCCGTAGTGTAGTGGTTAGCGCTCCTAGCTACAGATCCGCGAGCCCTGGTTCGTATCCCGACCAGGGCAGTTTGGCGTGCAGCCCAAACGCTGTTCATCATAAGTGACTTTCAAAGTTGGTCGATATATGGGTACCTAGGGAAACCTGAGGAAGGTAATTGTAGTAACCCGGATGTCACACTATCCTTGTTTCCCGGGTTATACGGGTTGTCACCCACCAATTCTTCTTCTTCTTTTTCTTGTGACCTTTTCTGCTTAGCATCTCTTTGTAGGTCGTCTGTCAAGCTCGAGCTCGAACTTGACAGATATCTTCCTCCTTTGCCCCTCTGCAGCCCTTTCTTTTCCTGCCACCTGTGTGGAGAGAAGGGGCACAACAGCGCAGTATATACATAGACATAAGTCCCTCCTATCAACTACCCTCCTATATGTCTTCTACATTCCCTCGCAATCTGTTTTCCCAAACCTGTTTTAAAAACACCTTAGTTATTTCTACTATTTTCATTCTCTCTGCATTACTCCCATACAGTCCTAACACAGTAAGGATTCCCCCATCCACCTCTTATATCCTTCTATCCCATTCACCGTCTCCTATCACTCCTAATATGGACTGTATCAGCCTCCTCCTCTCTTGCTCATATCTGCCACACTCTATTATCAAGTGTTCAATAGTTTCCCTTGTTCCTCTACAGAAGCTACAGGCCTGGTCCTGCCCATCCCTACTCCTGGCCTTCACCTCCAGTGTTCCTGTCCTTGCCTTCACCAACAGTCTGCTTCCCCAATCTCCTGCATGCCAGTGAAGTGCCTCAGGTTTCTCTTTCCTATAATTCCACTTTAACGTGAATTTACCCTCCATACCTGCTCTCCACCTAGCTAGTCCATTGTCTTCTATTCTTATCCTCATCTCCTTGGTTCTTATCCTGTCCCAGGTTTCTACTAGGTTTACCCTCCTTTTACCCCTCTCTAATTCCTTTATCCATGTTGAGCTTGTCCCAACCTCCTTCAGGATCTGCTTCACCCATCTATCCTCACTAAATCCCTCTATTTTCTTCAGGAGGTTAAGTTTCCCTTTTAAAATCCTTTCCCTGAAGGTGGTCCACCCCATATCTCCTAGAATGGCCTCCACAGCTATGCTGGTTGGGGTTCCTAATCCCCATCTACCAATAATGTTCTGTGTCCTCTCTAGCTTAGTAATGTTTCCCTCCCGGTAATAGGTTATTTCAGACCCATACAAGCAATATGGCACTGCCATTCCTTTCCAAAGACTCCTACCTACTTCATATTTGTTAATTGTCCTACTTCCCCCGTTAATGATCATGCCTGTCATCCTCCTAGCCTTTCCCACATTAGTTTTCCTTTGTCTTTCTCCTCCAACTCCTTCCTTACTTACTTCCAGTCCTAGGTATGTATACCTATCAACCACTTCTAGAATGTTGTTCCCTAGAACCCATTGACCTTCCTCTCTGCTGTTGAACTCCATCACCTTAGTCTTCCTGACACTGAACCTAATGTTCCATTCCCTTCCATAACTGTTGACTATTCCCAGCAACTCCTCCATGTCTTCCTTCCTCTCTGCCATGAGAAATACATCGTCTGCATACGCTAAACATCCTAGTTTTCTATTCCCCACTCTGACTCCCTTCTCTGACTTTCTGATCCTCACTATCAGTTCCTCCATGTAGATGTTGAAGAGTGTTGGAGAGGTAACACATCCCTGCCGAACTCTCCTATGTTATTCTCAATCCATCCTGTGCTGATATCTCCTAGTGTGAACTTTACCTCATTTTCCTTATACAACTCCCTAATTACCTGCACCACCTTATCATCTACTCATAGGTGTGCCAATAGTCTCATTAATTTTCTTCTATCAACCGAGTCGTATGCTTTCTCAATATCTATAAATACCAGGTACAGCTCCTCATCTCGCCTACGGCTCCTCCCTATGATTTCCTTTATCCCCAACAAGTTTTCTAAACCTCCTCTACCTTTCCTGAACCCATTTTGCTCTTCTCCCAGCACATTATCTTCCTCCAGCCATGACATTAGCTTGTTGTTTATCACCCACCCAAATACCTTGGCCAGTACATTCATCACTGCTATGGGTCTGTAATTTCCTATTTCCTCTTTTGGCTTACCTCCTCCTTTATGTATAAGTGTCACCCTACTCCTTTTCCAGTCTTGGGACACCTCACCTTTCTCCAACATCTCTCTAAACAGGCTCTAGGGCTAATGCGACGGAGATGAGCACCGAGGCCACGTGCAGCTTAGCGTATGCCCTCATCTTTACCAATTTTTACCCTCAATGATAAAAACTGACATACTTGGTGAATGTTAGGGTTTACAATGTATCCTAGCTTACCCTATAGTTCTCGC
>JACEEZ010020152.1:305000-315000 GCA_016584305.1 Chionoecetes opilio
TTGTCTAATATATACTACTACTACAAACATTAATACATGGGTCCGAAGGGCCCACAAGGACTTGTCTAATATACTATAGGAGTAGCCGTGTGTCTGTCTGTCTGTCTGTCTGTCTGTTTTGGGTAGCCGAAACTGTAAATTCAATTTTGATGAGAATAGCCTCAAAAGATCGGCAATAAATCGTAGATGGTAAGCGGCTTGGTCCCATGTCGATTGAATTATTTTGAAGGGGGTTTTGGGCTAAAAAGACTTACGAGTATTAGATTACAGGAAGAAAGTATGCGGTAACGCCTTGCCGCATTTCACTAACTCCGTAGACTAATGGACTTACCGTGTGTGTGGTGTGTGCATGCTTGCATTGTGTGTGTGTGTTGTGTGTGCATGTGTGTGTGCGTGCGTGCGTGTGTGTGTGTGAAGGACAAGCGTGGGGCTGAGGTGAGGCAGGCTACGGTGGTGGTAGGTGGACTACCCCGAGGCACTTTGACCAGTGACCAACGACAGCAACAACACGATTGTAGTTTGCACTCACATTGTTGTCTAATATATACTTTTTTTTTTTTCTTTTTTTTACATTTGTGCCTATAGCGCCTGTAGGCAGTGGTGAACCAGGGCTCGGATGGTACGCTCTGGAGGTTCACTTGAGGGCTGTGATGGTTGGTCCTCGCCCGTGGTGGCGCAGGCAGGATTCTTATAGTGACGCCTCTGATTAGAGGCTCATGCCGACCCCCTGTGTCCTCCGATGCACTCGCAATCGAAGGTAGAGTTGATGGGCAGGGCAAGTGGGTGTTCTTAGGCCACTCGACGGTGCAGAAAGGTTTTGGGTTTCTTCGGGGATCGAACTCGGGTCACCGAGAACGCCAGTCGGAGACGCTAACCACTCCGCTACCGCTTCCCCGACTACTACTACAAACATCAATACGTGGGTTCCGAAGGGCCCACAAGCACTTGTCTAATATACTATAGGAGTAGCCGTGTGTCTGTGTGTGTGTGTGTGTGTGTCTGTCTGTTGTTTTGGGTAGCCGAAACTGTAAATTCAATTTTGATGAGAGTAGGCTACAAAAATCGCAAATAAATCGTAGGTGGTAAGCGGCTTGGTCCCATGTCGATTGAATCATTTTGAAGGGGGGTTTTGGGTATAGAAACACTTTTAGGAGTATTATATTACAGGAAGAAACTCTGCGATAACGTCTTGCCGTATTTCACTTACTCCGTAGACTCGTGGACTTACCGTTTGTGTGTGTGTGTGCATGCATGTGTGTGTGTGTGCATGTGTGTGTGCGTGCGTGCGCGTGTGTGTGTGTGTGCGTGTGCGTGTGTTTGTGCGTGCTTGCAGGACAGGCGTGGGGCTGGGGTGAGACAGGCTACGGTGGTGGTAGGTGGTCTACCCCGAGGCACTTTGATCAGTGACCAACTACAGCAACAACACGATTGTAGTTTGCACTCACATTGTTGTCTGATATATACTACTACTACAAACATCAATACATGGGTCCGAAGGGCCCACAAGCACTTGTGTAATATACTATAGTAGTAGCCGTGTGTCTGTCTGTCTGTTTTGGGTAGCCAAAACTGTTAATTCAATTTTGATGAGAGTAGGCCAAGAAAGTCGCAAATAAATCGTAGGTGGTAAGCGGCTTGGTCCCATGTCGATTGAATAATTTTGAAAGAGGGTTTTGGGCTAAAAACAATTCCCTGTGTTGAACAGCGGTTGTAAGCTATCCAAACTCTGCCAGCGTTCAATTTCTCGAAATTGTATTCGACTCGCGACCGAGCATCAACTGCCCCACCGCTACTGCGCTCCTCTTTACTGCTACTGGCCGGCAGGACAGCCGTGTTTGCGTTAATATTTGCTTCTGACGGTGTAATTGAACTATACAACATTTACTCATACATTATACTTATATATCTAATATACTATAGCAGTAGCCGTGTGTCTGTCTGTCTGTTTTGGGTAGCCGACAAGATTGAGATGCCGGGTCTGCCGCAGCACGACATTACACTGAAAACTGGTGTACCGGTGATGGTGTTGCGTACCATCTGCCTACCCGGCATCGTCAACGGCACCATCTGTGTCATGCATGGCATCAGTGCCAACGTGCTGCAGCTGCAGGTCATCACCGGACCAAGCCGAGGCGACGACTTCTACCTGCCTCGTGTACCCATCATCACGCAGGCAGCGTCGGGCACTGGATTCCGCATGCGGCGTCTGCAATTTCCCATCCGTGTTGCATTTGCCATGACGATCAACAAGTGCCAGGACCAGACCAAGAGCTACGTGGGAGTCTACTTGCCTACACCCGTGTTCACGCACGGCCAACTCTACGTCTGCCTGTCAAGGGTTGGCTGTGCTGATGCCGTCGAAGTGTTGGCGCCCCGTGGAATCACACGGAACGTGGTCTACCCCAAGGGGCTTTGACCAGTGACCAACGACAGCAACAACACGATTGGAGTTTGCACTCACATTGTTGTCTATTATATACTACTACTGCAAACATCAATACATGGGTTCGAAGGGCCCACAATCACTTTTATTCAACCTAATTAGCTTTTACCTGATTGTAATGTTTCCTGCTGTGCCGGTGAGATATATTTTTGACCAGCTAAAAAGGCATAGTGTATGCTAGGATAAATGCGATATGAGTGTACGTGCGAAAAAACTGCATTTTTAAAGTTAATTTTACATCTCTTACAAAAACTTACATTAGCCTTACATTACACACTTATACTAATCTTATATCTATACATTTATAAAAGATGAGCGGGCACCAGCCCGCCGCTGGAGTCACAAGCGACTTCCTGTGAGCGAGGCGCGTCACCTCGCTCCATGTTCCGTTGTGTGGCGTGTTCAGCGAAGGGGGGGGGGGGGTGCTGTGCGCCACTGCAAACAGCCGATTCAGGTCCTCTTGTGCCCACCGTAGCACCAGGGCTGACCTATATCGTCGTTATAGTATATCGTCCTCTGGGCCGCCGATCTGCTGCCTCAGCTGAGCCGTGGCTAGGCAGGAAAGCAGGTTTGGGCATCTCATCGGATCTCTATGACCCTGGGTTTGGGGAGGCGGTAGCAGAGGGATTAGCGTCACCGGGTGGCGTTCTCGAAGAACCGAGTTCGATCCCGAGTGAAACCCATAAATCCACTTAAAATATTTCTGCACCTTCGAGTGGCCTAAGAACACCCATATGCCCTGCCCATTAACTCTACGTTCGATTGCGAGTACATCGGAAGACACATTGGGGCGGCATGAGCCTCTAATGACAGCCGTCACTATAAAAATCCTGTCTGCGCCACCACGGACGAGGGCCAACCATCGCAGCCCTCAAGTGAGCCTCCAGGGCCTACCATCCCACCCCTTGAGGTCACTGCCTACAGGCGCTATACGTGTAGGCCAAGATGTAAAAAAAAAAAAAAAAAAAAAAAGTATACTGCCTTAGTGGATGCCGTGCGAGGTGGCCACAATGGTCACACTGCGACTCTCAAAGCCGTCCCTCAGTTCATCCAGAGTGCGATAGCCAAGCAGGAGGCGGTGGAGCAGGACCTCATTCGCCCTGGAAAGCTGGCAGGCAGGGAGCAGTGGGCGGTAGGCGGTGGCTTTGGCATACCAGGCCGCCTGCCGCGAGGACGCCTCCATCTCCCGGTGTTGCTGCTATGTGCTGTGGGCGGCAGCACGTCTGGCCAACGTCTTGGCTTGCTGTAGGCTGGGCAGAACGGCGGCGGTGACTGTAGGCCACCTGGTGGCTGCGCGGGCCGCCTCGTCAGCAGCCTCGTTCCCTCGAAGTCCAACGTGGCTGGGCACCCAGTTTAACCGCACGTGGCGCCCCTGCGGAGCGATTTTTTGAGTGCGGCCCAGGATGGTGGTGGTGAGCCGTGCGTTGTCCGCTGGTGGGCGCAGCTGCTGCAGGACCTGTAAGGCAAACCTGGAGTTGGAGTGGATGACCACCATCTCCACCCGACGGTCCCAGGCGTGTTCTAGGCCCAGGGCGTGCTGGATCGTCACCAGGTCCGTCTGCAGGGTGGAGCAGTGGTCGGGCGTCCTCCTCCAGGACAGCACCTCCTGGCCTGTGATCACCGCCTCGCCCGTCGTGCTTCTCTAGGGGTCGACTGAGCCGTCCGTGTAGTAGACGGCGCTGCCTGGGACGTTGTCCTATGCCATCCTCCTCAGTGTGTGCTGCCGCAGCTCCGCCCAGGTGCATAGCGCCTTGCTGGCCGGCAAGGCGGTGATAACGACTTCCACCGTTGGGGCTTACCACGGAGGGGGATCGACGTAGAAGGCGGCAGGACGGTCGGGTCCTTCCTCCAGTAGCTGGTCGATGTCGAGCAGGTGGTTGGCGGCTTCGGCCACCCTCCGTAGCCATGTGTTACCGGTTGGCAGGTCACGCCCTTGTGGCAAGATCGTGCTCAGCTTGGTCCGTGCTTCAGACTCCCTCTCCTGGTGGAGGTGCTTGGCCACCCAACAGACCACAATCTGCTGGGTCCTGGTGGTCAGGGACACCAGCCGGGACTCGCTCTGCTTGACGCAGCCACTGGTCCAGCGTGGCGACCCTAGCATGGTTCTCATGGTCTAGTTTTGGATGACATCGATCTTCTTCTGTTGGGTGAGGGACAGCGCGATGAGCACACTGTAGTCCACTAGCGCGCGGACGGCTTCCACGTAGAAAAGCCGCAGCACTGAGTGCGAGGCCCCGGTGTGTGTCCTCGTCATTACCCTCATGACATTGACCCTCGCCTGAGTCCTCTCCCTCGGGTACTTGGCCTGGGTGGTGAAGGTCCGACTCTAGTCTATCCACACCCCAAGGAACTGGTAGGCGCGGGTCCAGGCCAGCCTGACGTCCTGCACCAGAAAGTGACAGTCCGGGATGGCGGCTTTGATGGTCATGGCCTTGGACTTCTCAGCTGAGATCTTTATGCCCAGCTCCCTGCACTTGTCACTGACAAGG
The DNA here is from genome assembly GCA_016584305.1 of Chionoecetes opilio. Taxonomy (NCBI): domain Eukaryota; kingdom Metazoa; phylum Arthropoda; class Malacostraca; order Decapoda; family Majidae; genus Chionoecetes; species Chionoecetes opilio. The sequence continues at coordinate 309,933 of JACEEZ010020152.1, forward strand.
TCAAGTGCTTGCTGGGCCCTTACGATCCTGTTCATCTCTGCCTGTGACAACCAGGACGAGGTCATCGGCGTAGCTGAGATGTGCCACGCCCTCCCGGAACGGCAGGCTGACCAGCTGCTCCATTAGCAAGTTGAAGAGGGAGGGACTGAGGAACCCGCCCTGCGGCATGCCGCTCTCCAGCTCCCGGTAATGTGATCGGTGCCCCTGGAACTGACCATGGCGCGCCTGAGCTGGAAATAGTCCTCTATCCAGGTGAGGAGTCGACCCTAGATGCCCTTCTACACCAGCGCGGACAAGGCGTGAGCGCTGGCCAGCTCGAACGCCTTCTCCAAGTCGAGGAAGACAGCGACAGCGGGGTGGTTGTCGACCAGACTAATGAGGGCCATGATGCTGTCTGAGGTCCCCACACCCCTCGTGAAGCCGAAGACGTGCATCTAGCAATGATAGTGAAATCATTCTTTGTGATTATCATCCTTACTGGTGTCGCTTTTAACTGTACTCAATTTGCATCCTCATTCCCATTATTGCACGTTTGCAGGTATTTCTTATCGATTACGACAGGTTGCAAACAGAAGCGCAACCTTTTTACCTTTGGGTTACACTTGCATTACTACTGAAATGTTACCAAAGTCTTGTTTCATTCACATGTTAGATCTAAGCTATAGTTCCGTAAAGCCATCCGTAAAGCCGTTCCCTAACAACCTAACAAGCACTTGCACCAATGAAAGAGAGAGAGAGAGAGAGAGAGAGAGAGAGAGAGAGAGAGAGAGAGAGAGAGAGAGAGAGAGAGAGAGAGAGAGAGAGAGAGAGAGAGAGAGAGAGAGAGAGAGAGACCTAATAACGTGCAATGAATCGTAATGTAGGTTTGAAGTACAGTGTTGTTTCAATTCGAGGCAAGCAGTCAAAAAATAGATTATAGATAAATTAATGATTGAAGATATAACTGCTGAAGAATAATTATGCAGCACTACCGAAAGGCAACGGGATTATTCATGAAGTGAAATATGCAATAGAAAGCTTAACTAATGCCAATTAATGCATTAATTTTATAGTATAGGCTACTGATGAGAATACAAATGAATTTATGAGTGTTGTAGGAGCCAGAAATACAATATTAATTCTGAGTTAAAAATGGATGGCTTGAGTGTAGGAATATATATGAATAAGCAAGTAGCGGTATACAGAAATAATGCGAGGCAGGAACAAACCACTTTAAGGATAGCTGATTAGACTAAGGATAAATTAGAACGTAATAACAATTATTTAACACTATAATTCCCTGAAAACGTTAATGTTAAGTCATGAACGTTTCAGTTGCAAAGAAAGGAGGAAGTGAACATGGAAATCAAATAATGAAGTTTATTCCATCAACTGGAAAATATTAATTAAACACAATGACTGCTGTAATATGCGACTGCCGGCATTTGAAATTTAAAATTCGTTTATTTTTTAAGTATACAAGGCAATGAAGAAGAAAATATGCTGAACAAGAGGGAAATAAACGCTTTGGAAATACAAGAGTAATGATGAAAGTGATTTAGCGAAATGTCGAATACAAGTGTATTCCCACGGCGTGAATGAAACAGATAAAACCCACAAGAAAATTTAGTCATGTCATTCCTGAAATAATTATGGATACATTACCAGCACGCTAAATGTACCAAAGAATCGTGTGTAACAGTCAAGGAGGATAAAAAAAATTACTATAAAACAGAGGACTAGAAATTGTACAACAGAGACTAGAGATGGTGAATTATTGATAGGCGGTACAGGGAACTGAAACTGAAACAAGTAGAAGACATTCTCCCATTGTCCTCCAATGCTATTCATTATCGCTGTCACCGTAACCACAGTCACCATCACCAATGTCGCCATCACCACTGTCATCATCGCCACTGTCACCATCACCCTTCCTCACACAGTCCCGCCGCTGGAGGTGCGTATCCTGGGGCGGCGGGAAGGTCCTTACTCTGAGGGGCAACAGTACAAGCTGGTGTGTGAGTCCGCGGGTTCTCGCCCCTCGGCAACCATTACCTGGTGGAAGGACGGCATGCTGATGACCGACACACGCAACCAGGTGAGTCAAGGTGAAGGAAGAGAGGTGAAGGCTGGCGGGGAGAGCTGCTGGTATGAAAAGGTAAGTGAAAAAGGACGGAAAGGTGTAGTGAGCAAGTGTTACAAGAAGTGAAACAACATCCCAGGTGAACTGCAGTCAGGTAACAGCAGGTACCCTTATGTGGGTTAAGTTATGGATTTGATGTGAAAAGGCAGAGTCAAGTAAAGGGGAAATGTGTATGGAGTAGGTGTTGAAGGTGAAGTATATATTAATAGAAAGGTATAGGTAAGAAGTGAGTTACATCCCAGTGTAAAGACTTACCGAAAAATACAATAACTTGGAAATTTGAAAGACGAGAACATTTTGACTTGAAATATCGAGTTGACTGAATCCTATACACACACATACACACGTAAACACACTTAAACTTACCTTAACATGTATAGGAAACACGTAAAAGAGCGTACACACACCCTTAAACACCCTCATTTAATACACAGACACACAGACACACGCACGAGCGCGCGCGCGCGCGCACACACACACACACACACACACACACACACACACACACACACACACACACACACACACACACACACACACACACACACACACACACACACACACACACACACACACACACACACACACACACACACACACACACAGATAGATAGATAGATAGATAGATAGATAGATAAATAGATAGATATTTCACTGTCCACAAAAAAGTATACACATAAATTACATAATATACCGAAAATTACTCATGGACCAGAAATTAATCAGTAATCAACAAAAGTATCAAGGCTCTAAAAAATATTACTGGGAAACGAAGTGGCGCCTTAGTATTTTTTTCACATAAAAAAAATATATATACTTCCATGTAATAAATATGTCATTTCCTATCAGCTCAACCTAAAAATTCAGCAACTCTACTTAAAACAAAAATTTAAAAATAACATCGCATATAAGCTACATAAAATAAGATTAAATTCTCACAAAGTACAAGTTAAAAAGAAACACAAAGTACAAGAAAAAACTAAAATCTTAAAATCATCTATAACCTGCATCAAAACAGAAAACGAGGTAATGATAATAAAACTAATAATCAATAAGTTCATGATACAAAGAACGTGGCACAAATAAAACATCAAAATTAAGAAAACCAATATAAAAAGAACGTTTTGCATCGAAAAATAAAAAATCGAAAAAGTTAAAATCGAAAAAAGAGGAACACAATGAATTACACAGTGGAGACAATTCATAACAAAATAAGAGAAACGTTGATTTCAGCCTTGAAACAGCAATAAAATGTTATGAACAGCAGAACAAATCACGTCATAATAATTTCTTTCATTCATTAGATTTTCCAAAGTTGAAATTTGATAACAAAATCACGTAACTGTTGTGACAAGGGACATTGCTCAAATACATGTTTTTCCGTTTGCACTTCACTGCACTCACACAACTGTTCCTCGATGGGCAGTCTTCCTCTGCCCCTTCTGTTCCATCGACCCTCTTCAATGGCAAGAGAGTGCGCGCTTAAGCGCAACCGTGTCCAGGAAATACGTTTCAATTCGTTAACACTGTCTTTTCTTTTATAAATTTCATGTACTTTTAGTTCAGGGTTTACGGTATAATAATATTGAAATTTTGTTAAGGTAGAAGCTGCAACTTTTATCCTTAACTCTTCTCTTGCATTTTCTACATCATCAGTATTATTTCTTACTAAGTCTCGAACATAATTAGATAATATGTGAACGTTTTCTTCCATCACCATCTTTAACACAAAAACAAATGGATCATCTTCCATAGTTGATCTTTCAGTCCACATTTTTGAGAAGAACTTACGCTGGTTACTCTTTATTATTGTTTGTACTGGGGGAAGACCAGATTCTACCAGACACAAGTCATTGGGGGTTGTTTTTCGAACACTTAATAGTCTTTTTAAACACTACATATATAACTTATGTATTGGCTTTAAGTCTCCGTTCAACCACGATTCACATCCCCACAGTGTTGATGACATTAAAAACACACACGCACACACACACACACACACACACACACACACAGTCGGCACACGTGATGTAACGGACTAGAATGTAAACAAAGCGACCGTCCCGCTAAACTATCATGCTGGAAATATCATATCTCACTATGTAAGGTCGCGTATTACTATTACTACTGTTATTATTGTTGTCATTATTATTGTTATTCATCTTATCATTCTAGTATTAAAGTAAATGCATCAATGGCCATGTTAAAATATAGAAGAAAATTGAATGTGGCGCGTGATTCAAATTCAGGCTCATTTGTCCCACTACTTATTTGTCCCACAAGAGGGAGAGAAGAGATCAGAGACGAGCTGTCTGAAAAGGGGAGGTGTTTGAGTAATACAATAAATACATTGGAAATACACGCAATATAAGGCAATACAAGTTATACAAGTGAGGACTAGTGAGGTATATACCGTCAATAACACTATAGTGAACGCTGCGCTGGTGTCGCCAGGCGCCATGTGTTGCTAATTTTAGCATCGCTGCAGACTTGTGTATGCCACTGGAGAGGCATGCACGATAGTTTTTATTGTGTACGTGTCTTTAGTGGCACATGCGGGTCTGTCAATCAATCATTGGGGGCATACGCCAGGGGGCGCGTCGCCTCGCCCACCCTACGACGTCACTCCCGGTCACCACGCGCCAGTCCCCATGCAGGCTCCTTTCCCATACCAAGCAGCTCTCGACAAGAAACATCAACTTGCCCCAGCCACGAGCCTTGTGGGCGCCCCCTTGGCCTCCTCCACGCCGGATTGTCTCTAACATATACAAACCGATGGAAAGGATCGGTTTCAGGGTAGCGTGCCACATCCCCATATAGCCGAAGTTGGCGCTGATGGACTATGCAGGTAATAGGCCTCGATTCAGTCTCACGGTGCAATCGCTGATTTGACACGTAATCATCCCAGCGATACCCCATGATTCTGCGAAGACACTTATTACCAAA
>JACEEZ010020152.1:320000-322500 GCA_016584305.1 Chionoecetes opilio
AGAGAGAGAGAGAGAGAGAGAGAGAGAGAGAGAGGAGAGAGAGAGAGAGAGAGAGAGAGAGAGAGAGAGAGGTAAAATGTTAGCCTCTGCATTATTACGTGATGCTGGCCCTTTCTTCTTGACACTCTATTGCTACTACTACTACTAAATATATAATTATATAATATTATGATATATATATATATATATAATATATATAATATTATATCATATATATGTATAATATATATGTATATAATAATATATATATATATCATATAATATGATATACATATATATATATATATATATATATATATAATATATATATATATATATATATATATAATATATACATTATATATATATATATATATATATTATATGATATATATATAATATATAATTATATATATACTAGTATATATGATCATATATATATTATATAATATATATATATATTCTTATATATATATTACATATATATAATATATATATATAAAATATACATATATAGATATACATATATATAGTATAAATAATATATATATATATATATACTATATATATATTATAATATATATTATATATATATAATATATATATGATAGTATATATATTATAATCATATAGATATATATTATAATATATATCTATATATAATATATATAGTATCAATATATATTATATATATATATATATTCTATATATATATGTATACATATATATCAATATATCTATATTATATAACTATATATTATCTATATACTATATATATATATATATATATATATTATATATATATATATATATCTCGATATTAATCTATAAAATAATATATAATATATAATGCATATCTATATATATATATATATCTCATAACATATATCTATATATATAGATATATATAATAATATATATTATATTAATATATATATATTATATATAATTTATACTATATACATATATATTATATCTAAGATATATATATATATATATATATATAATATATATAATATATTATATATATATAATAATAATATATATTATTATATAATATATATATATTATAATATATATATTATTGGCAGCGAGCGTAGCGAGCTGCTTCTTACCATAAGACCCCGTGGAACCAAGTTTCCGCCAAAAAGTGAATAACTACTCCTAAATATTGAGCTGAAATTTGACATGCAAGTAGTGGCTGTCAAAATCAACGGTGGTCTGTGGAACAAACTTTCTGCGTAGGACAAGCCCTTAAGAGTAATTAGCGTAAACTACTCCTACATATTGTCGGATTGAGCTGAAATTTGACATGCAAGTAGTGCTGTAAAAATCAATGGGGGTCTGTGCAACACAATTTTTTGCGTAAAATAAGCCCTTAATGAGTAATTAGCACAATGAGTTAATTGGCTGGAACGTGGCTCGCTGCCACGTTCCAGCCGCAAGAACTGAGCCAAAAGCAAAGGGCCAGAGGCTGGACGCCTATACTTTGAGATATATATAATATATAATAATATTATATTATATATATATAAAATATATATATATATATATATATATATATATTAAGCCCTACTCTGGGGGAGAGGGGGCTCAACGGGGGGTGATGCTCCTGTTATCGGACCCCTCACCCGCTACGGTTCTATCCAATCGGTCGCTAACGTGGCATGACAACTAATCCCCAGCACCCCTACCTGTAGGGTGCCAGGTTGGGCATATCTCTATGTACTTATATACTTAGGTTAAACGGGGCAGTGCCCGTGGCGTCGGAGATACGGAGAGCTTGCCTCCCCAGGCTGGTAAAAGCCCCGGCATTGCCGGGAGGGCGACCCTCCCTGTCCCCCCAAGGTCCCTGGCTTGCTAAAGTTCCCCCGGGGGCATCCTTAAAAGCCCGCCCTGTCATGCACTGTATAATTAATACATCACCATCTGCCGCGTAGCCTCCTGGTTGACCTGTGGTACTCAAGGGGTCCTAAGGCCCTGCTGCGTGTGCCTCGTAATGCTCCGGGGTCCCAGGGGGAACCCAGGAGAAAAGCCACAGGGGGCGGGTGTGTTGCAGGGACGTCGTGACACCGTAGAGTCGCACCCCCGCCCCGTGGGGCAATGCGGGGCGATCCTCCGCCGCCCCGCTGCGGCCCCGTGATCCCTGGGGGGCCCAGGAGAAAAGCCACAGAGGCGGGTGTGTTGCAGGGACGTCGTGACACGTAGAGTTGCACCCCCGCCCCGTGGGGCAATGCGGGGTGATCCTCCGTCGCCCCGCTGCGGCCCCGTGATCCCTGGGGCCCAGGAGAAAAGCCACAGGGGCGGTGTGTTGCAGGGACGTCGTGACACCGTAGAGTTGCACCCCCGCCCCGTGGGGCAATGCGGGGCGATCTTCTGTCGCCCCGCTGCGACCCCAGGATCTCAGGGGGGCCCAGGCGGAACCACAGGGGCAAAGCCACAGGGGCAGGTGCTCTTGCAGGACGTCGGGGCACCATAGAGTTGAGTTGCACCTGCCCCGGGGGCAAAGCGGAGCAGCGGT
>JACEEZ010020152.1:325000-330000 GCA_016584305.1 Chionoecetes opilio
CTGCTCGGTAGAGGGGAAGAGTACGGATAGCCCTTGCAACACGTGAGGATGCTTGTGAGGAGATTACAGATTTATTAGATTAGTAATACTGATGCTCCTTAATACACTAAGCCTTCGTTATTGACGTATTCGCCATACGGCTCAATCATTTACGTAAATCACGACGGTGCCTCAGAGCGAATGTTTGATTTATGAATGCGAAACAAGTGGGAGGCAATTTCTGTTTCTCGTACTCGACATGTTGAGCAACACCAACTCCATGAATTCACATCCCATTCCATTTTTTTTAGCAATGTTTTGTCAAACTACATTTCATAGCATTTCATACCTTTTTATGCTAACCTTTCTATGCCTTTTAACTGAAAGTAATAGTTCTCAGTCAAATGAATGGTTATTTCTGACAATAAAATGATGTTTATTCGGCAGATTATTCGACGAATACGAATACTGTGCCCATGTATTCAAATACGAATAAAATGTTTAGATTTTTCATAACAATAATTCGAATGCGAACAAACCCAAATACTGTATACGAATGTATTCGAATACGAATACCGAATACGAATACTCCATCCCTGGTGATTAGAGGCTCATGCTGCCCCCCTGTATCCTCCGATGCACTCGCCGTCGAAGGTAGAAGAGTTAATGGGCAGCATATAGGTGTTCTTAGGCCACACGACGATAGCCGTAAAATTTTGGCACCCCTGGAGGATCGAACTCGGAACACCGAGCTCGCCACTTGGAGGTGCTAACCACTCTGCCACCGCCTTCATGACTGGATCTTCATCGATCTTCCTGAGTAACAGCGGCAGTTATTGCTTTGTCTTGATTATTTGATTAATGAGAGAGAGAATGTGTGTGTGTGTGTGTGTGTGTGTGTGTGTGTGTGTGTGTGTGTGTGTGTGTGTGTGTGTGCGTGCGTGCGTGCGTGCGTGCGTGCGTGCGTGCGTGCGTGCGTGTGGTCAAGATTCATGACACACGCTCGGCTCATTACTGCCATGCAGGTTTACACGTTTGGTATAATATTTCATTATTATTATGAGAGATTATAACCTCTCCAACACTCAAACCATGCAGAATGCATTTTGTCGTTATTTTTCCATGATGACTCGTGTTGCAGCACTCATGCTTTACACCAGTACAGTGTTTTCCAATTATATTTAATACGACAAGATTATTTTTTTTTTGGCTAAGTGACCCTCATGATGGAAATAATTTTATTGTTTATTCATTTAGCCTTTATAATTTCACTGAATTTACGTGAATAATTAATTGATTTCACTACCTCTTAAAAGTACAAGGAAAAACTTTTAATTTCAAAATTGTAAATTAAATATAAATGCCATTTTCAGTACTCTAGTCTAGATATTTCTTTTCAATATCTCTGTTAATATTTTTCAAAAGATCGCATAACCCGCAGGATCATCCTTGCCACCCTCATTTGGGTCACGACTATGGGTTTTGAAACCACTGACGCACACCCACGCCCCTTGTAAACCTTCACCCACACACACACACACACACACACACACACACACACACACACACACACACACACACACACACACACACACACACACACACACACACACACACACACACACACACACACACACACACACACACACACACACACACACACACACACACACACACACACACACACACACACACACACACACACATATACACACACACTTTCACACAGTTGGTAATGTTGATACACTATACCTGCTGCCGTGAAATAAGCTGTTGAACATTCCCTGTGACTCTGTAACGCCGATACAATTTACGTGGCTGACTGTGCCTCAGATAAGTGAGTTGCCTTGTTTTATTCTCGCTTGCAGTCTCGCCTCTCTGTCGGCCCGGACAGACGCATGTGTTTGGAGCGGCCAAGAACGAGCAACTCAACATCACCTGCAGCGTCGAGTCCCATCCAGAGCCGACCGCCTTCAGGTAAAACACAATATTGTCAACTTAACTGAATTCCATGAGGTGTTAATCATAGCTTCCAGTGTGCTTTAAGTACGTATTTTTGAAGAAAAACATGAGAAAATGGCTTTAGCACATTATTTTCGCTCCATTCTTCTGAAAGCGCCAAGATTACCAATATGAAATTGAAGGCAACAACATGTGGCAACTGTTGTTATGTAGCTTGATCATGCACCTGCTCGGCCTTCACAAGTCTCTCGTTCGGGCAGGTGGGCATTCAACAGCTCCTCGGAGGTGGTTGACATCCCCGCGACTCGCGTGCGGTCGGTGGGGAAGGGCCGCAGCCAGGTGAGTTATGTGCCCGCCCGCCATCAGGACTACGGCTCCTTGCTGTGCTGGGGCACCAACGACGTCGGCGTGCAGAGGCAGCCGTGCATCTACCACGTGATACACGCATGTGAGTACTGATGTCTGCTGCCGCGTGAGTGATTGTGGTCTACCCGCATGTTTGATATAATCCCCCTCCTCCATCCTTAGAGTATCATTATAGATATTCAGAGTATCATCCACCCTTAGAATACAATTCAGGTGGTTGCACTCTCGCCTGTAGTCCTATGTGTGATGCTCCCGTGAGGTCAATGTGGTGCAGGTGTATGGAATAGTGTTAGTAATAAAGTGAGTCGCGGAACACACGTCACGTGGTAAAATTGAATTCGTTAACAATTCTCTTGTAATATATTTTCACACAACCAAACTACGACAGATCCCATTGAGACCTAACATAAGTGTCATCCAATGGGTTACTCAGGGTGTCATCGTCCATTCCAGAACTTATATATAAATGGTCGGTCAGGAGGAAGCAATTAGAGATACACAAATTGATCTAGTCCCCTAATAATCCTGTAACACTATCCCATCAACCAAACTACACGTAAGGATTTATATAACATTTATTGTGCTGCAGCAAATTGCTCGTTGGCTTTATCTAAAGCAAATCCCGGCTATCGGGCGGGGCAAGAAATACCTGCAACAAAGGAAATACTGTCACTAAAAATACGAATGTTTTTGCAAGTTAAAGGTACAGTACACATTAAAAAGTCGTCTCCCTGCACCAATGTCTATAACACTCACATACGTGTTCCCTTAAGTGTGTCTGCTGGGATAGCTTTGGTTTTAACACAATTAATCTCGCATCTACCACAAACCACTGTGGATTATCATGCCAGATAGGGACACTCTCGGGGCTGGGTCGTCTGCTACTCTGTTTACATTAGCTTTGTAAAAACACATGTCACAAGACAATATGTCGCAAACCATAAGTAATTAACTCTTTCCTACCACGCTCCTCCTCAGCCCCGCCGGACCCCGTCAACAACTGCACGGTGGAGAACATCAGCTCGTCGGGGGTGGGCGTCAGGTGCCAGGCGGGATGGGACGGCGGCCTGGCCCAGACCTTCACCCTCTCCGTGACGCACGCACGAGCACACACCTCCCACAGCCAAAACTCCCGGAAGGCCGCGCCTCGTGTCCTGGCCAACACCTCCACCGCGCCTCGGCCGGAATTCGCCCTGATGGGTCTTGAGCCAGGCACCGAGTACCTGCTGACCATCATGGGTGTCAACAACAAGGGTCAAAGCGAACCCGTCAGGATCGCTGTTGTCACCCTCAAGGACGTGGCAGAGAAGCGCACTAGTCCAGGTATGTGTGTGTGTGTGTGTGTGTGTGTGTGTGTGTGTGTGTGTGTGTGTGTGTGTGTGTGTGTGTGTGTGTGTGTGTGTGTGTGTGTGTTTAGGAAAAAAAAAATATTCCTACGCCCACTACTATTCGTAATTCATAATGCTATTACTTAAAGTACTAGATCGTCTTTTTGAATATTTTATGAATGACATATGTATGGTTAGTTATTGCAATGGCTAGTGCAATGAGAACAGTCTCTCGTTCACAATTGTTCGAAGCTTGATGAAGTTAGAGGAGAGAGAGAGAGAGAGAGAGAGAGAGAGAGAGAGAGAGAGAGAGAGAGAGAAGAGAGAGAGAGAGAGAGAGAGAGAGAGAGAGAGAGAGAGAGAGAGAGAGAGAGAGAGAGAGAGAGAGAGAGAGAGAGAGGAGAGAGAGAGAGAGAGAGAGAGAGAGAGAGAGAGAGAGAGAGAGAGAGAGAGAGAAATCATCTTATATGTATGCTTTTTTTAAATTGCATATCTATTTTTCTCTTTTTATCATGAATTTCTTGCCCCGATAAAGCCCCAATGAAGAATGGCTTAACGGAACTACCTTCTGTCTTTATCCTTGCTGGGGCAGTGGGTAGCGCCCTGGCCCTCAGCTCCCTGCTTGGCGTGGTGCTGGGAGTGCTGGCGTCCCTGCTGGTGATGACGGCGGTGGTGGTGGCGCTCGTGAGGCGGGCACGCAGCCAGCGAAAACCTGAGGTGAAGATGGTGTACCATAAGGGGGCGGCGGGTCACCACCTACCAGACGACGTGGATGATACTAACCCAGACGTCATCCCCGTTAATGATGGTGAGTGTTAGCTTGTGATTTGTCGTCGTGCTCGTGTAGGTGTGATAAACGTGATGATCATGACAGAGGGAACATTAGGTAGATCTGGTTTTCTACATTCACATCCGGGAAAACTTATCACGAACCGAGCCATGCTGTCTGTTGATGTATGTAAACGACTTTTCTCAGTGGCAGACTCTGCGTTCTGGATCCACAGAAATAATATAGTAGTTCGATTTGGTTCCCCCGCAGTATTGTTATCATAAAGAAAAGTCTGTGTTATAAGAGGCAGCAACTGGTAAGAGAAAAATTCGATGTCAATATTCTTAACCACCACCAGAGAGCCGTGTTTATACTCTCTTTCGGATTTCGACGCTGCAGCCAAGGGTATCATCGGTGCAGAGATTAATTCTTGCACGAGCGAGAAGTGTCAAAGAGAGAAAAACCCAAGACTGTTCTATTCATAAGCTCTTTGTTCACGCAGCAGTCGTGGTGCACCTTCACTCTCTAGTTTCAGGTATTGTTGTGACAGATAGTTTCCTGTCGGGCACACTAACGGTCATCGTAGTATCGCTTTG
>JACEEZ010020152.1:335000-362500 GCA_016584305.1 Chionoecetes opilio
TATATATATATATATATATATATATATATATATATATACGCATCATATAGACTGGTTTATCAGTATATATGATATACTTTAATCTTCGTAAATGTTTGTTCTATAATATTATCAAATAAAAAACAGTAAAACACGGTAAAGAAATGCCATTACGAGACTCTGAAGAAATATGCATGAACTTAATATTCACTTCAACTCTTCGCCATTTAAAACTTTGCGAGTCAACTTTTATCATGAAGGGTATCAATAGAAGCGCAATTTTATTAGCTTTCCATTGCTATATTTCGCTATCTGAGAAATTAATTAGAACCATGCATAAATAAGCGTTAAATAAATAAATAAAATCATCAATCGGGTAATTTTCCCGATTGATGAGGTTATTTATTTAGTTAACGCTAATTTATACATGGTGCTAATTCATTTATCAGAAAACGAAATATATAAGTAAATAAATAACATCATCAATCGGGAAAATGACCGATTGATGATTTAATTTATTTATTTAACGCTAATTTATGCATGGTTCTAATTAATTTATCATATAACGAAATATAGCAATGGAAAGCTAATAAAATTGCGCTTCTATTGATACCCTTCATGATAAACGTTGACTAGCAAAGTTTTAAATGGCGAAGAGTTAAGTTAAGTTCATGCATATTTTTTCATAGTCTCGTAATGGCATTTCTTTAGCGTGTTTTACTGTTTTTTATTTGATAATATTATAAAACAAAGATTAACGAAGATTAAAGTATATCATATATAATGATAAACCAGTCTATATGATAGTCCATAGACCACTATATCTCTTTGTCGGGCGCCCCGCAGGCCCCTATGCAGACCCGCAATTCAAAACATTGTCGCGTGTAGAGTCCAGGGGGGAGATGCTGAGAAGTGCCATAGAGGTAAGGCGAAAAGAGCGCCTTACCCGTCTTCAGGCGCTTTTGTAACGGCCCGGCTAAGGCACCGACTAAAGCCCATGTACAGTCGAAAGTTCAGGCGCTTTTGCACTGCCTTACACCTCCACAGCCTATGGCGTGGGCGTGGTCCGAGAATCCTACTAGCCAATCACGTTGCCTATCTGAGCGCTGCTTAGGCAGCTTCGACCAATCACAAGGCTTGAACACGTCTCTGCTGAAGCAAGGAATGTTGTCCCTCCCTCCCTCCCTAACCAAGCACTTGCTTGGCAAGGACACACCGCTCTCCCCCGCCAAAAGCTGTTTCATCAAAAGTTTGACGTTCAACGCAGGTTTTGACCACTTATATATTTTTGCATTAGGACGTGCCATACACCATGATAATCGTTAAGGTGTGCCGATTCCGGGACAGTGAGTGAAAATTTAATGCAAGCAACATTCCAGGAATAAGGAGAAGATGAATAAAAAAAGGTGAAAAAAAAGTTTATACACGATTTCATTTTGCTCTCATTATCTTATTATAGGTATAGTTTACTGCAAGTTTTATGCATTCATGATATGCACTAATGTCTCGTGAAGATGATGGTATGTTCAGCTGTCCTAAATATCATCTGGTTGTATGATAATACCGTGTAATAGTACAACATTTTAGTGCGGGCGGAGCACCTGCCGCCCGCCGCCCGCCCCTAACCAACACACAACACAACATTTCTTATCACCAGCATATAACACCCTATAATGCCGCATTAGTCTTGCACGATCAATTCATACACACCTTGCAACACTATTAATACGTAAACACCAATTGTTACGTTGTAGGAACTGAAACAAGGCTGTATTTGCTTTATAAACAGAAGATGAATGTCTGTCAAAGGCCCACAGCAGCTCACTAAGTCAGGGTCTGACCATGCCTTAGTTTTCAGCGCCTTTAGCGGTGCCACTAAGGCAGCAATCTCGACTGAGCATTGCGGTGGGAGGGCGTTTCGCCTTACCACAGGCGCCCTAGTGGATAGGGCGCCCTAGCTCACTCTCAGCATCTGGCCCCAGGTATACAGTGGTCTATGCAACAGCCAATCACGGTTGTCACAACTCGTGACGTCACATAAAGGGGCGGAACTAACGTGATCGCCGTGATCGTCGTGAACTTCCCTTACACCCTTCAAATACCTCCCTTCACCCCTTCAATACCTCCCCTTTCACCCCTCATAACCTCATGCTTTGTTTCACCCCTTCAATACCTCCCCTCTCACCCCCTTAAACTTTCCCCTTCATACCTCCCTTCACCCCTTCAGGTATTGAAGTGGTGATGGGAGGTATGAGGTTATGAGGGGTGTAAAGAAAGTTTAAGGGGGTGAGAGGGGATGTATTAATTTAAAGGGGTGAAACAAAGCATGAGGTTATGAGGAGTGAAAGAAAGTTTAAGGGGGTGAGAGGGGAGGTATTGAAGGGGTGAAACAAAGCATGAGGTTATGAGGGGTGAAAGGGGAGGTATTGAAGGGGTGAAGGGAGGTATTTGAAGGGTGTAAGGGAAGTTCACGACGATCACGTTAGCTCCTCCCCTTTATGTGACGTCACGAGTTGTGACAACCGTGATTGGCTGTTGATATCCCTATACCACATACTCTTCCCAAAGACGGGAATATGCCGCCCGGTTCACAGCCGAGAAGTCCTGGGTTCGATCCCCGGGGCGGAGCGGAGACAGATGGGCTGTTTCCTTAAAACTTGAGCCCCTGTCCACCTAGCAGTGAATGGGTACCGGGTGTTAGCCGGGGTTTTGTGGCCCGCCTCCCGGGGTGCTGGCTTCGGCCAACACTTAAGCACTAAGGATGAATGATAAGAATGTTAATATGGAGACGGGGCCATACGAGTGTAGCTCAGGCCCTGTAAAATACAACTAGATGAATACAACTAGATGAATACACACACACACATACACACACACATGGGGAGGCGGTAGCAGAGTGGTTAGCGTCACCGTGTGGCGTTCTCGAAGATCCGAGTTCGATCTCGAGTGAGACCCATAAATCCACTTAGAATATTTCTGCACCGTCCAGTGGCCTAAGAACACCCACATTCCCTGTCGATTAAATCTACCTTCGATTGCGAGTCCATCGGAGGACACAGGGGGGCGGCATAAACCTCTAATTGCAGGCGTCACTATAAAAATCCTGCCTGCGCCACCACGGGCGAGGGCCAACCATCACAGCCCTCAAGTGAGCCTCCACGGCCTGCCATGCCACCCCTAGAGGTCACTGCCTACAGGCCCTATAGACATAGATGTAAACACACACACACACACACACACACACACACACACACACACACACACACACACACACACACACACACACACACACACACACACACACACACACACACACAACATTGGTATTTTACCTCATGTTGCATCATGAGTCCATAGCTCACTTACTCCACGGATCACGACCTCAAACCAGAATTGGGCTGATTTATGCATCTATATTATATATATATATATATATTTGTGCCTATAGCGCCTGTAGACAGTGACCTCCAGAGCTCGGATGGTAGGTCCTGGAGCTTTACTCGAGGACTGTGATGGTTGAACCTCTCCCGTTTTGGCGCAGGCAGGATTTTAATAGTGACGATTGTGAATAGAGGTTCATGCCACCCCTATGTGTCTGCATATCATTTTGTTTGCCTTGACCTGCTCTATAGGATACAATCAGTAAATGCTATATATTCTTCAACATGGACAGTTTTCGACCATTTTACTTAGAAAGATCAGTTTTTTGGTTTTTCCTTCCTTCCTTTTTGAAACATTTTTATCTATTCTGACCTGATACTGCCAGTAAAGGTCAAATATTTGCTATCCGTCGTAAAACGCTGATGAAAACTAACATTTTGAGTTGTGAATCATGCTTCTACGTTCATTATCAAGGGAGTTATGGTCGTTTTCATGTTCGCTACCCCTAATTTGTGGGACCAATATTGCAGCCGATATAGTGAAAATGAATATAAATTAATCACTTGCTGCCAGGTTTCAGAAAGTCTACACTCATTTTTCTAATAATTCAGGATATCTACTACAAAAAGCAACCGAGTAACTTAGCGTACATCACATGCACACGGGAACACCCCCAGCCCCTGCATTAAATGAAATTGGTGAGTATTGTTGGAGAGGTGAGATACATTTGGCGCGCCGTCTCCCGGAAACCGGCAGAAAAAGACCGTGCGATCGGTCTACTTTTTTCCGGCAGATTTCTGCCGCGATTTATCTACCGGGGGATAAAACTGGCAGAAATCTGCCGGTATATGGTCAGTGTGAACAGGCCTTTAAACATCTTTCTGCTCACAATCTTCTATCTGATCATCAGTACGGTTGTTAGAAAGGACGGAGGAGTCCTTCCTAAGGTAGCAGGCGATTGGAAGGTAGTTTGGTCCTGTTGTTAGGTATATTAAGTTGGAATAACACAGAGCGCAGACTACTCCTAAGCTGGCTGGAGTTGGACTGACTTGACGTTTAGCGGGAATTATTATAGCCGTTTTATTGCAGCTACTGTAAACGGTCATTGTTCTTCTCCTAAGTCTATCAATAGTGGTGTTCCTCAGAGTTCTGCCTTATCACCCACTTCTTTCTATTATTCATTAATGATCTTCTAAGTCTAATTCAATGCCCTATCCACTCCTACGCTGATGATTCGAAATTTCGAAGATTCTTTTTCAAAGTCGTTCATTATACCAATTGGGCAGCTTCACACGATTATTCACACTGGATTACGAGCAGTGGATGTCGATCCTCCCCTTGACGAAACCGGACCCTCTCTTGACGAAGTCAGATAGGCTGTTACAAAGTTGAGGGGTGGAAAGGCAGCTGGAGATTGTAATATCAGTGGGAGCTACTTAAAGCAGCTGGGGGTGAGGCCATGATCCACGGGTTGCATGCTGTCTTGACTGCCGTGTGGCAATCAGATACCATTCCTCCTGACTGGAAAAGGGAGTTGGTCACTCATACAGCTCTCCTAAACAGGGTTGAGTCAAAAGCTTTTCTTCTCATCAACTCCCCTCCTCTGACTGACTGTCTTCAATCTTTATATCACCGCCACTATGTTGCTTTTCTTGCTATCTTCTATCGTTATTTTCATGCTCACTGCTCTTCTGAACTTGCTAACTGCATGCCTCCCCCCTCCAACAGCCTCGCTGCACAAGACATTCTACTCATTTTCATCCCTATTCTGTCCATCTTCCTAATGCAAGAATGAATCAGTATCGTCACTCTTTCATCCCTTTCACTGGTAAACTCTGGAACTCTCTCCTGTTTCTATTTTTCCTTCTTACGACCTAAATATTTTCAAGAGAGGAGTGACAAGACATTCGCTGAACAAAATTGACCCACCCGCCTTTCTTTATTTATCTTTACTGTCTTGCCTACCGTCTCTATCGTCTTTCTCTAACCGTCTTCTTTATAGGGTCCGGCAACTTAGCGGGCTTTTTGTTATTTTTTTTTTTTTTTTCGTTAATATTTTTAGGAAGAGAGGTAGACAGAAAAAATCGTACGGAGGTCCCTTTGAAATGTGACTTATGCATAAGGGAACACAGCTTCTGTTTGCGTTTGTGTTGACCGTCATAACTTCGTGACCATTGCCGCGTCGATGTAGGTACTATAGCTACACACTAAACATAGCGTTACTGCAGCAGGTATTGGCGTGACCTCCATGTCATGTTTGTCATCAATAAGTGCGGAGAAGCAGAAGGGACGGTGGAAGTGTAGTCATTGCCACCATCAGCAAGTGCTTATGTGGTTAAGCTGCACACGATGTCCTCTTTCTAATGACTTAGTTTCTGCATCGATTCTGCGCCGAATGCACGCCGTCAACACTGAACGTATATTGGCGCAGACATGAACCGCTCGGCTCCGCTACCCACTATTTTTTTAAGGAAGTTCACTGTTGTGTGCACTGTGAAGGGTATGCGATGGTTCTTGTTCCTGTGTATATGTGTTTGTTAGTCGAAAGAGAGAGAGAGAGAGAGAGAGAGAGAGAGAGAGAGAGAGAGAGAGAGAGAGAGAGAGAGAGAGAGAGAGAGAGAGAGAGAGAGAGGAGAGAGAGAGAGAGAAAAAAAAAAATATTGACATTATGATCAAATGGAATACTAGTTATTTGGATGGTCTTGGTATCTGCTTGAGTCCTTTAATTAAAAAAAGATGAATAATTGAAGAAGTGAATGGGCTGTGTTGTAAGTGACAGTCGTGTAGTGCTTTGATGTACTTGAATATGTGCTGTATGGGGAAGCAGGATGACCATGTATTATTCTCCCGGTGGTTCAGGGTGGAGTGGCAGGGCGGGAGCAGGACTCTCTGAGCCTGGTGGGAGGACCATTGGCAGCCTCCACCCCTACAGCAGCCGGGGCCTCCCAGCCTCCCATGTATCACACTCCACACCTCTCCACGCATCCCATCCCCCAGTATGGCTGTGAAGCCGTGCCCTACAGCCAGCCAAGCACGCCATCATATTCCAGGGAGATGACCTTCGTGCCCATCACCTCAGCTTACCGCCAGGACCTATGCCCACTCCCTGAGTCCTACACCCAGACTCCTACATCCCAGATTCCTACACCTCCGACCTGTCTTGTCTCCCTCCCACGTACCCCTCCTACTCCCTCAGTCTAGGGCGTGACGGTAGACTCGCGGCTCAGCAAAACCCTGCTTGCCTCCCTTCAGGGTCACACCCTCTAGGTCTAGGCCCTCCGCCAGACTCTAATTGTAGTGACACCTTTGACCAGCCCCTGGGAAGGCTCCAGCGACAGAAGCGGCAGCCCTAGTCACCGCGAGAGCTCCGTCTAAGGAATGACTCTGGCAGCGTCTCAGTGGACCAAATCGCCGCCTCCGTCAGGTGAGATACCCAATAGGTCGCCGCCAAGCACTTGCAAGTCTTGGTGAAGCTCTGCCTTTGGTACATGCTCAGGGATATCCAGATATTGATCCGGAATTCTTTCGGATAATATCCAGATATTGATATAGCATTGAAGAGCTGTGGTAATGTGTATATCCATTAATGCCATTGAACCGTAGCAATAACATCAATATCATGACCTGGCGAGACTGACCTTCGTGTAATAACTTTTTACTTCAAGGACCTATATTCAAGATGCGTTACATACATTTCCTATGACAAGATGGTACATTTTCTTACTTAACCGTACTATAACAAATAAATATTTTATATTTTCATTCAAGTGATCACTTTGTTTCTTACTGACAGGAACGAATGAACGTTTGCCTGGGACAGGTATGACGTGGCGCCGCGGCTGCTGTGGCCGATCCCCTTTGTGCTTCAAGGAGCTGACAGCGAGAACAGCATCCACTGAGTTCTCAGAGGAATCTGTCCGTGTGTTTGTATGTGTTTTTAACACTAATTTTATGTGTCAGCAACCTCTCTGAGAATACATCCACCTCCTTCTGTCTTTGTCTATCTCTATCTGTCTGTCTGTCTTTGCCTCTCTCTCTCTCTCTCTCTCTCTCTCTCTCTCTCTCTCTCTCTCTCTCTCTCTCTCTCTCTCTCTCTCTCTCTCTCTCTCTCTCTCTCTCTCTCTCTCTCTCTCTCTCTCTCTCTCTCTCTCTCTCTCTCTCTCTCTCTCTCCCCCTCCCCTCACATGAGTGCATTATAGCAATCTATGAGATCATTATAAGGAACAAGAAGTTCTTCATTACCCTTGGAAGAATACGAAAGGACGACGAACATCCTTGAACTGTACATTATGCGGCCCAGCTGTGAAGACTAGGTGTTACTTGCTGTCTTAATGGATTTTACTTTTGTACATACACCTCAAAATTATATGGACGTTAATATGAATATCTATATACGTGATATATATATCTTTGCTATGGAGA
The DNA here is from genome assembly GCA_016584305.1 of Chionoecetes opilio. Taxonomy (NCBI): domain Eukaryota; kingdom Metazoa; phylum Arthropoda; class Malacostraca; order Decapoda; family Majidae; genus Chionoecetes; species Chionoecetes opilio. The sequence goes on from JACEEZ010020152.1 coordinate 342,783, forward strand.
AGAATAAATTATTACAGGAGGCTAATGAGAATATACGTATATATTGATGATGTTATTGATATCGCACTAATCTTCAGCTATAATAATATAACAACTGCGAAGAAATACATAGTTTGGGAAAAAACATTTTTTTAAAGGCATTCTCGAATCATGACACTCGTCATCAAAGAAAAATATACGTGAATCTGGCAATGGTGACGGCGACGTGCGAGTCCAGCTTCTTGGGAGGCTCCGGTGCCCTGAGGATGGGTTGCCAGGAGATCGTGGGGAGGTAATGGTGGGGGTGGCCTCTCACCGTTCATTTCCTAAGGGATTCCGACGGAACTTGAACCGCGCATGACCAGCACACTAGTAAAGCGTTGGTTCTCTATTATAGAGGTAAAAGCCTTTGTGTTACCAGAATCGTGATACCTTTGTATGATGGTTTCGACCACTTTTGTTTAATGGCTCGTAAGGAAGCAGCAATTTACACATGGACATATTCTTCTGAAAATTCGAACTTAATGAAGAACGCTGTTATGTTTTGTATTGAAAACCACCGCCGCGCGGCTCTGGGAGCTGCGGGTGCTTAGTGGCGGCGGCAGGATGGACAGCACCACCATGCAGCAAGGAAATGCCAGACAGGAATCCATGAATAAAGGCACAACAAGGGTGGGTCATAGGTGGCTTGTTAGTAGTACTGTCGTTGCCACGGAGCGAGGACACTTTGTCATGAGCCTGAAAGCGTCGCGGGGTATTCCGTGCACCGTGTTGTTGGTACGTGCGGCCCAACACTTTCTCGGAGAACGTGGCTGAAATGTCAAGTGTGTGCTGTGTGTTGGCTTCCAGGAGCCGCATCCGGACTTCACGGCCCACACAGGGTGATTTCGACCTTAGGCAATGCTAATATTGATCTTTAGTCCCTCAGAGGCCACATATTGATCCCTCTTGGCCGCACCGCGATCTCCAACGTCACTACTGGATCTCATATTCCGTAGTTCAAAATGTGACCCTGGGTAGCCTTGGCGCTGTCGCCAATGGATAATTTTGAGCCGCGGAGGACACCTGACCACTGGCCCCGCGGCGTGTCCTGTATAAGCTTTTGTATAACTCTCAATGTCATTCAACGTTATACAATGGAAAAAATAATAAAAAGACTTTGTTAACGGGTTTTGTTTTCTTCCCCTCCTAATAAACCTATCAACAGAAGGATTAACATGACTTTTTTCAAAGTTAGGTGATGAATTCCATTATTCTGTGACTGACTATTAATTTCATCACTGACTACTATCTCTACGTTGATCTCGTAATTGCTGCTACAACTGCAAAACAAGCAACAATGTATAATAATGAGTGGGTTGAGTGATTAGTTATAACTTAGCATTAGTGATAATATATAAATAATAACAATTACAATAATAATAATAATCGCGTCAGTAATGATGATCATATTGCCAGTTTTGCCATATCGAAGATGACATTCAATTAAGATCAATACATTTTTTTTTCACAATATCCCGGGAAATGTGAACCACCCGGAGGGGGAGGCCCCAGCCCCTTTATCTAAGTCCCTTATATAAGTGCCGGGCTTATGGAGACATTTGATGTAAGTTCTTGAGTTATACTACTACGACTATTACTACAACAACTACCACTACTACTACCACCGCTACAACAAATAGGTATGGTATCTTCGGTATATGACATAACAAAGAGTAATGGTATCTTCGAAGAAAGTCTTGAACTCGGCTGTTCTTCCACGGCACTGCGGGTTCGCTCGGTCATCGAGGCTTCACAGCTCACTAAGACACAGAGAGGCAGTCAAGCCACGAGATGGCAGACGCCCTGACACAGGGAGTGATTACTCTCAATAGTGAGCCCCATATTTGTGTCCTGGGAGCTGCATCATCCTTCAAACATGGTAAGTTTACTTGTTTTTGTATCACTTATTAATTTGTATTCATCTTTTACTTCTGTGCGTAAAGGCATTAGCTATAATCAGTGCTTAGTTAAATGTTTACATGATGGGCGGCGAGTGAGGTGGAATGGTGTAATCTTTTCTTTAACTTTTTCTAAATTTACTCATTGTGTCAGCATTCGCTTCATACATTCCACTAATATTGCGCTAACTGTAGGAACGAACAAAAGCTGGAAACTGTAAGAAATTGCTTGAAATATACAGCTCTTCTCTGTTTTTAGTGTTATTTTTCGTTAATATCGAGCAATGTGGCAACGGTGTAACGAGTCAGCCAGACGAAGCATATCTCAAGGAGTTGATCAGGTTTCGTGTAATTAATTAAAGTTCATTCGCGCTTGTCTCTCCACACTCACCCACACCAACCAGGGCAGTCAGCATGTTACCTCACACGTATATCTATTGTTATTAATACTTATTGCTTCATCATCATCAACCAATTATCATATTTGTTTAGTGTATGTTGTCTACAGTCTTACATTTTATAGTTAAAGAACAATAGGCAAGAAATTAATAATTTTCAGAATATGTATTACGTCAATACTCTCACCGCTAGAAAATCTGGCATATTTTTTCTGTGGTAAACTCTTGCCAGAAACGGAAAATCTTAAGAACAAGGGCTCCACACTAAGCTGACCCAACTGTTGGCTCTACGTATTATACTTACTGTCCTTAACCCATCTGTTTAGATTTGGATGAGTCCCAATCCTTACTTTGCCTACATGGCCGATATTAAATTTCAGGTTCTTGAGAGAAACTAAGTCCAGCCAGATGCGCAACGGACGACGAGTTTGAAAAAGTAGTGCGTATCTAAGTAGTAGGATATGTAGTTTTAAATAGCACGGGGGGGTCGAGGGTGGGCGGAGGCCCCCCCCGTTAGGTTAGGTTAGGTTAGTGCACAGCACGGAGGGGTCGAGGAGGGGTGCTAGGTTAGGTCTGTAGAGTTTTGTCATCTTTAGATTAAAGGCTCATTCTCCTATCTTCTTCTTCTTCTTATAGCCAACAAGCTTGGGGACATGGTGGAAACCGGGGTTTTTGGGTGGGGGAGCACGCACATAAAGGAAATATGGCCCCGATAAAGTCTATGAACGGGAAATTTCCCTTGTTTAGGGATTTTTCTGTGGGGGGCCATATTTCCCTTATGTGTGTGCTGTTTTTGGGTGGGGGAGCACACACATAAGGGAAATATGGCACCGAACAAGTCTATGAACTAGGGAATATTCCCTAGTTCATAGGGAAAGTTTCATAGTTTAGAGATTTTTTGTGGGGGCCATATTTCCCTTATGTGTGCTATTTTTGGGTGGGGACCCCAATATAAGGGAAATATGACTCCGATAAAGTATGAACTAGGGAAATTTCCCTAGTTTAGGTATTTTTTTGTGGGGGCCATATTTCCCTTATGTGTGCTTCCCCACCCAAAAACTCCGGTTTCCCAACATGTCCTCAAGCTTGTTGGCTAAAAGAAGAAGAAGAAGAAGATAGGGGGTGGAGCCTTTGTTCTTAAGATTTACCCCGTAATTTGGCATTACAACTTTAAATCCAATATTATGAGTAAAGTACAAAATACTGAGAAACTTATGTACCCTAGTATTGCTATGAACTGTAACGAAGAAATGTATCATCAAGAGTTCCAGGAAGGTAGATTCTAATTGACTGGGTGTGTATGTGTGTTGTGTGTGTGTGAGAGAGAGAGAGAGAGAGAGAGAGAGAGAGAGAGAGAGAGAGAGAGAGAGAGAGAGAGAGAGAGAGAGAGAGAGAGAGAGAGAGAGAGAGAGAGAGAGAGAGAGAGAGAGAGAGAGAGAGAGAGAGAGAGAGAGAGAGAGAGATTTTTGTTTTTATAAATTTATACACTCAAAGAGCGACAGGCCGTGTACATGAAATATTGCCTAACATGTATAATTAATTCGTGACACACAGGGCACGCCGTCATACATACAGAGATGCTGTACATCAAATTATCAGTGCATTTGTGTCTCGCAGGGCACGCTGTTGTATGGCAAGGTAAAGATCAGCACCCACCAAAGTGTGGGTGACGTACTAATACCACATCCAAATTACTGTCCGTCAGGAGAAAGTCGCACACAGCGAGTAAGGGCTGTCCCTGAGGCAGCATGTCCCTGACTCGAGGCAGTAATGCTGAAGATTGTTGGCTCTGGAGCGATCACACGGCTTGCAGAGAGAGAGAGAGAGAGAGAGAAGAAGAGAGAGAGAGAGAGGAGAGGAGGGAGAGAGTGAGAGTGAGAGTGAGAGGAGAGTGAGAGGAGAGAGAGGAGAGAGAGAGAGAGAGAGAGAGAGAGAGAGAGAGATGAAGATAATAGATAATAAAATATATAAGTAATAATATATATATATATATATATATAATATATATATATAATATATATATATATATATATATATATATATATATGCAGCATATGCAGCGCCCCTCACGACACCTCCATATGTCTCGAGAAATACAAAAGAAAGGAACAAATCACATCGTGCTGCGGCAAAGCTCACCACGCATGGAACCCCAATTGCGAAGAGAGGCGACGACACGTCCTCCAGGGAATACAAGGCCAAGCCGCATGGCTGGAGAAACACTCCGAGGCTCCACCAGGAAGCTTCACATGGGGCGCTCCTCGACAGCCCCGCCCCGCACAATCTACTCCTCCCAACATCCTCGAGGAGTTTCCTTCCCTACCTGCTCCCAAGATCTAGACACGACAAAATCAATCCCCGCTCACACCCCTAAATCCTGCTTCAATCCCCTCCGTGGCAACACACAATCAAGCCCACCTGAACATCACTGCTCACCCCACCCAACCTCCCGCGGCAACAGCCACACCACCTTCACAGCCGACCACAGACAGGGAGAGTCTTGTCACTCTCCCACTGACAGCTCTAAAAGACCTTCTCTCCGGCCTAGTCATGTCCATAGCGACACTCCTCCAGAAGGAAGTGGACACGTCAGTCGTGATGCCCCTGGTAGGGCGACTAGTCGATCAGACGCTCCTCACTCACTCACCTCAAAACTCCACGACCCCCCTTCTGCCCACCCAGCAGCAAAAAACACAGATCAAAACTCACGCTACTCCCCCCATCACACCCGATATTTCCAACACCTTCCCTTCCCTCTCCCCCTCCCCATCACCCTCCCCATCACCCAACCCAGATCCGGACCCACAAACCCTCGGACTCAACAAGACTCAGCCAGACCTTTCCCCCGACATGACTCAACCAACCCAATCCAACAACCTGGCTCAAGCCATGACGAAGCCGAGGCCACACCACCCACCAGAGACGGGAGCAGAAATCATGGAGGGCTTCGCCTCCTGCAGTGGAACATCCGTGGAGTCCAGGGCAGGCTCCACCTCCTCCATGAAGCAGCCCACGGAGAAAACATAGACGTTTTTCTCCTCCAGGAGACCTTAGCCACCACATCCCGCCCGGTCTCCCTCCGAGGATACCAAAGTTTTTCCCTACCCAAGGTACAAGGGGGAGCCAACGGATACTCTATTCTTGTAAAGAATAACATTCAGTGCTCTACCATCGCAGCTCCCATCCCTTGTGGCCCAAGAGTGGAAATCCAGGGCGTCACACTACACCTTGCCCATTCCATCCTCGACTTATACAACATCTATAAGCCTCCCGACGTCAATTCCCTTGAGCTAGGTGAGCTCCTCGCCCACGCCGCATGCTCGCCGACTTCATAGGCGGGGATTTTATCTGTCACCACCCTATTCTTCACTCTCCAGGTCGCACCAATTCAGCAGGACGGCAGCTCGAGACCGTCCTCACCGGCACCCCTGGCGTTGCTCTCCTCAACAACGGGGAGCCAACGTATATGCACGGAGGACGCCTTGATCTCTCCTTCGTCACTGACATTCTTCGCCTCTTGGGCCCTCCACCCCACACTAACCAGCGACCACATTGCTATAATTTGCCATCTCAACCTACCTAAAGTCCCCTCTCCCCAGCCACCCGCCCCCAGATGGAACATAAAACTGGCCAATTGGGCAAAGTTTCAAACCGCCCTCAAAACACACCTATCCATTCCTGACCCATCCCTCACCCTTGATCAAAAGGAGGCCGCCCTTACAGATGCCTTTCACGCCGCCGCATCCGAGAGCATCTCGCTCACATCTTTCTCTACCACAAGACCCCCTCGGGACTACTGGTTTTATAACGACCGCGTGAGGGAGCTCAACAGCCGCATTAACTTCACCCGCAGACACTACCGCCGAAGACCAACGGCTCAAAACAGGGCGCTCCTTGAGGCAGTTGTCAGTGCTGCCAACAGGAGGAAAGCTGACATTCGGAGGGAGCACTGGCTAAACTGGTGTCGAGGGCTCGACTCCCACTCCTCACTCGGTGAAATGTGGCGACAGTTACAAGTCATCGCAGGCAACAAGCGGCCCATCCGACCCCCCCAACCTGACCCTGCTCGCGAAGCAAAGAGGCTCGCCTCCTCATTTGCCACTCGCACCTGCACTGACAAGTACCAGCTGAGACACGCGACAGATTGACAGAGCTCCTGCCAGCAAGAAATGATCAAGTAGACCGCGCCTGTGAGGATCAGTCAAACACCAACACATCCCTCACCCTCCTCGAACTACGCCGGGCACTCAAGACGAAAGGAGATACTTCCCCCGGGGCTGACAGGATTACATACTCCATGATCACCAACGCAGGCTCAGATGGTCACTTCGCCCTTCTCACTCTCTTCAACGCCTCCTGGGAGGCCTGCAAACTACCATCAAAATGGAAGGAGGCTACCATCATACCCATACCTAAACCCAAAGATCCTGGTGCCATGCGTCCTATCTCACTCCTCACCAGCTGTGTGGGCAAAACCATGGAGCGGATAGTCCTAAACAGGCTAACCTGGGCGGTCGGTCCGCTCCATCGCAAACTCTGCGAAAAACTCTGCGGTAACGTCTTGCCATATTCCACAAACTCAGTAGACTCATGGACGTTTGTGTGCGTGTGCGAGTGTGTATGTGTTGGAATCACACGGAACACAAAAGGTTGGAATCACACGGAACACAAAGGGTTGGAATCACACGGAACGTGGTCTACCCCGATGCACTTTGACCAGTGACCAACGACAGCAACAACACGATTGGAGTTTGCAATCACATGTTGTCTAATATATACTACTACAAACATCAATACATGGGTCCGAAGGGCCCACAAGCACTTGTCTAATATACTATAGGTGTAGCTGTGTGTGTGTGTCTGTTTTGGGTAGCCGAGAATGTAAACTCAATTTTGATGAGAATAGGCTCAAAAAATCGCAAATAAATCGTAGATGGTAAGCGGCTTAGTCCCATGTCGATTTAATAATTTTGAAGAGGGATTTTCGGCTAAAAACACTTTAGGAGTATTAGATTACAGGAAAAATTCTGCGGTAGCGTCTTGCCGGATTCCACAAACTAAGTAGACTCATAGACTTAAACGTTTGTGTGCGTGTGTGAGTCCGTGTGTTGGAATCACACGGAACACAAAGGGTTGGAGTCACACGGAACGTGGTCTACCCCGAGGCACTTTGACCAGTGACCAACGACAGTAACAACACGATTGGAGTTTGCACTCACATTGTTGTTTAAAATATGCTACTACTGCAAAATATCAATACATGGGTCCGAAGGGCCCACAAGCACTTGTCTAATGCTAAAGTATTAAAAATAATTTTGGAGTACGCAAAAAAAAAATCTTTATGACAGGGGTCCCCAACCCGCAGAGTACCGCGGGCCGCATCGACAAGTCCAAGAGGGCCCGAGGGCCGCATCAATAAAAAAACCTCTGAAAACCACATATACAGAACAAAATATTTCAAAGAATTTATTAATGAGACACCTGGTGACATTTCTCAGCACAAAGCTTATCAAAATCAGGGGTAATGGAACTAACACTCAGCAAGAGAACGTCGTCCAAGTGGTCATCTGTGAGCTGTTCACGGGTCTTCGATTTTGTCAGTTTCATCTTGCTAAACAGCTGTTCGCACAAGTATGTTGATCCAAACATCGACGACACTTTCATCGCATTCTGTACCAGGGCCGGCAATTGACGTGTGCGAACTTGAGACTTCCAGAAGGTGAGGGGGGAGGATCCGTTGAACTTTGAGCGCAGCTCGTCGGAACACTGGAGCTCAATGAGCTCGAGCTGGAGGTCAGCGGGGGCACACTCTGGGTCTGCGTCGAAGGGTGCGCTGAACAGCTTCAGCTCTGGGGTGTAGCCGCGTACATCAGCAAAACGGCTGGCAAACTCTTTCCTCAAGTCCCCAACGACGTCCACGTATTCCTCTGTGCTGGTGGGCTTAACTGACGCCAACTTCGAGAAGTGGGTGAAGTCCTTCTTCTCCAGCTGAGACTCCCATAGCTTGAGCTTCATCTCGAAGGCGTGAACCTTTGACATCATGTCCGGGACGAGGATATCTCTGCCTTAAAGCTGAAGGTTCAGGTTGCTCAGGTGAGTGGTCAGGTCGGCGAGAAAAGCGAGATCAGCGACCTAGGCGGCATCCTCAAACTGCGGGAATTCAGCTCTCATGGAGGACAAGAACTCCGACAGCTGCTTTCTGAGGTCGAAGACACGCTTTAGCATAGAGCCGCGGCTGAGCCAGCGCAAGTCGCAGAAGTAGACCAGGTCGCCATACTCCGCCTTGGCATCGGCAAGCAGGTCCCGGAACTGGCGGTGGTTGAGTCCTCTTGCCAACACAAAAGTTCACTGCTTTCACCACGACGCTCATGACGTCAGACAGCGTCGCAGACTTGGCACACAGGGCTTCTTGGTGCACAATGCAGTGAAATCGCACAATGTCCTGTTGATGGCCCAAGTCGCGGCAGTGCTTCGTCAGGAGCGAAGCAAATCCCTTCGTGGAGCCAAACATGGCTGGGGCACCGTCGGTGGTCACTGCGGACAACTTGGCTAAGTCCAATCCCATTTCGTCCACACACTTCAACACTGCACAGAGGACATCGGCACCGGTGGTGGTACCCTTGAGCGGGACGAGCTGCAGGAACTCTTCCACTACATCCAGGTTGTCTGTCACTCCACGGAAGAAGATCGCCAGCTGGGCAGTGTCCTTCACATCCGTGGACTCGTCCAAGGCCAGTGAGAAGTAGCGCACACCTTGACAACGTTCCCGCAGAGTAGAGCGAACGTTGGAGGCCATCTCCCCGACGCGGCGGGTGATGGTGGAGGCGGAGAGGCTGATCTGACTGAACACCCCCTTCTTCTCCGGACAGACGTCCATCATGCACTCCTTGATGAACTCTCCGTCGGCGAAGGGCTTGAGGCTCGGGGCGACCAGGTGAGCAACCCGGTATCTGACACGAGTGTTGCTTGCTCCGACTGACGTTGAAAAGGCCTTCTTGAACAGCGTTGTCTGCTTCTCCAGAAGTGAGGACAGGCGAGACACCTCCTCCTTCCTGTCCTCCTCGGACATCTTTGCGTACTTGGCGTGAAGTGTTTCGAAGTGCCTCTTCATATTGTATTCTTTGCACACGGACACAGTGTCATGGCAGATGAGGCACAGGGGCTTTCCCTTTCGCTCGGCAAAGAAGTTCCGCGCCCACGCGCTGTTGAAAACACGCTTTTCACCCTCGCACTTTCGTTTCTTAGAAGGGGAAGCCATCTGCAAAGAGAAAAAAAGACTTAAGATAAGAAGACTAAACTCGTATAAAAATATACTTAACATAACCTCCTAACCTGAACTAACCAATTAACCTAACCTAACCTAACCTAACCATAACTTAACCTATCCTAAAACACGCTCTTGATAAAAAAGATGTTTCAGCACACGTTTGGAATGATGGAGGGCCCACCGATGACCAAAAGGAAATGATCTGGCGGGCCGCACGGAATGGCCTCGCGGGCAGCATGTGGCCCGCCATGCGGCCCGCGGGCCGCGGGTTGGGAACCCCTGATCTACGACATCCATGACCGAACAATGTAGTGGTGTTGATGAATGAAAAACATTCGAAATTAGAGGCGTTTATTGTGTATAAAAAGCTTGGTCAGCTGCGTACCTCAATGAAATGATAACTGCAGTTAAGTTCATTTGCTCAAAATCAAGTATAAACGGCCTAATAATGACGACTTTAATCTGATAATGAATTATTAGCACTTTTGCTATGAGCGTTATCTACCTTCAGGCAGCTTCTCCGCGTTTGGAATCACTCAGTCCCTGACTGACGGTCGGCTTTAATAGGTGGCCGCTCCCTATGCGGCCATGCCTTCACACTGTGCTGTCTTCGGATGTAAATTTGTCGCAAATACAGGCGGCAAAGTGACTACATATGCCACATTTCTAAAGCTTGATATCTTTAAGAACTCAAAACAAAAATAAACGGATAAACGGACGTAATGCTGAGGCTAACTGGCCTGAGGTGTTGGAACAGGGAACAAAATTCATAGCTTCCTGTTATGGAAAATCAAAGACCAATTCTATGTCTGAGGCCAGAGTAAGTGTGTGGACTTCAAGAACGGGGAAGTCGGGAGCAACAGTTACTCCCAAGTTATGTTCTCTTCCACCTACTACAGAGGCCTTCATTGAGAATGTCAACCGGGCTCATCTGCAAACATGCATATGGAAGAATGCCCTGCAACTAGATACACTAGATTTGGAACCCACAAGTTATGGATGGATCAAAAAAAGGAAAACAAAGTCACTGCTGCCTACAACAGTCCCAACCAATGTTCAGCTAGCACCGAATCACATACTAAAGTTGATAAGATGCACATCTTCAAGTAAACAGCCATATAAGTCCTCAAGATGCGCATGTAACAAGTCGAGGCTACCATGCACAATGTTTTGTGCTTGTCAATCCTCCATTGAATGTTGCAATGATCAAACACGAACAGCAGTTGATGAAGATAATGAGGATGATTACTAATAACCTCAAGAATTATGCATTTATGCCCATAAGAAATTGAAGACTCAAAACGATCTGACTAAAAAAACTGTCAATCATTATTACTTTCATGTTGAACAAGTAATATTATTAAATACTAGCATAAGTATAAAAACTCACAAAAAAAAAAAAAAAAAAAAAAGGGCAGACATTTTGAAACTGGTGGTCATTTTGGATTTGAAAATAGCAGAAATGAATTTTTTCTGGGTCAAAATACCCTGGAATCCATGAATTGGTTGACCGGTTATGTCAATTTGTAAGGGAATTATGGTATATTATTTATTTTGATATTTCCTTGGCGGCCATTTTGTTTTATGCTAATTATCTCAAATTGCCCAAGGTTGACAGCGAGCCAACCAAGATATTTTTCAAACTGGATATATGGGCAAACAAAATCCACTAAAAAAAAACTTAAGACCCTAAAACAAAGTTGAGCCTGGTGGCTGCCGGACTATACAGGCGGCAAAAGTGACTACATATTTTGCCACATTTCTAAAGCTTGGTATCTTTAAGAACTCAAAACAAAAATAAACGTTAAAGCATGCGTTACACAGGAGAGAAAGATCTAATACCGAAGAGAGAGAGAGAGAGAGAGAGAGAGAGAGAGAGAGAGAGAGAGAGAGAGAGAGAGAGAGAGAGAGAGAGAGAGAGAGAGAGAGAGAGAGAGAGAGAAGAGAGAGAGATCTAACACCTGGGAGCTAAAAGATAAAAAGTTAGAAAGAAAGAGATTGATTTAATACCTTTGGGCTAAAAGGTAAAAGAAGTTAGAAAGTACACAAGGCAGACAAATATATGAGAGCAAGAGGACAAGGAGCGGGACGCATATTCCCGTTTGTTGGAACAGTATGTCGAGTTTACTCTTGAACACGTCAGTTAAGGTTAAGGTTACGTTAGGGTGAGTACCTGAACAATTGTGTGGGTAACTTTGTGCAGGAATCACGATGAGGGTATTTTCGATCAAATCCTATGGTTAGTTTCGGACCTACAGCCAAGCGTCTTCACAGAGTTGGGGAATAGGCGAGCGGGACTGAGGCCTGGAGAGCAAGAGTAGGGGGAACGACAGTGGGAGGGGGTACTCGCTCTGACGTCACGGAATCAACTCTGTTCCCACGCCTCAGTAGACCTGTATATACGGCCAGATATTCTGTTTTCGTTGGTTGCAGTTTCCGCAAAGATTGATGCTGCTCGGAATGTGTGATTATTACAACAATAAATCGATGTATGGATCATTCCAGGAGTCATGAATATATTTTCTATGAAATCATTTACGCTACTTGAATAATATGGACCCACCAGCGACTTATCAGAAAGTGATTCTATTTAATCGGGATCTAGTTTATCCTTAATAACTATGTTTTAAGAATAGACAGAATAAAATTAATGAAAGTGTTTAGGATATTTGTGTTTTTGCATATTACCTCACACATACTTGTGATAGCTATGTAGCGAGGAAAGAATATCCACGTTTGTTACTTCCTTCTTTGATGTCAGAAGTTTGAGCCACTCATGCTGACAATGGTGTATTGTAGTCTCTATAGCTGCCTTCATAGAATATACTGCAAATCTGAATTAATTGCGTCAAAATTACATATATGTATCTCACCATGTTACGCATACATGTCAGTTTCCCTTTGCATCGTGGCGTGTGCCGTGCAGCAGTATGTCAAACTCGCTTAGCAGATATTGCTGGATTTCATACTCGACGATGCCTTACTGCCTTGTGGGTAAAACTGCAGTTTAATACAATACTCCCTATTGACCAATATACTACTGACCCTGCCACTAATTAACTAACCTAACATGGGCATTATTACATAACATAACCTCGCTGGGGGCGTGTCGCCCCCCCAGACCCCCTTGCGTTATTTTTCATTTCCAACGGCTGTTGTATGGGTCAGAAATACTGCAAATGGTTAGATCTACAAGTTGAGGACGATTATAACTACGTACTTTGTAATGTATATAACTGCGGTAGAACCACCTTGTGGTACTGATTTCTGATTCCCAAAGTGCCGTCCTCCATCATGAACAACAACTATTTAAACTAGGAGAAAGTTCATTTTAAACCGCTATGAAAATACTCTAGAAATAAGAATAGGATAAAGAGAATGAAATTAAAATTTCATAAATGAAATAGATTATTGAAATCTAAAATAAATCATTTAAGCCAAAAAACTGAAATGCAGTGCAAGATATGTTTCGTGGTGAGAAGGAAATTATGTAAAAAAACTATGATCAGTGAAAACTAAATCTGAATGCGTAATACAATGGCTGGAAAACTGAAAGGACTGAACTACGAGAGCAAAATATCAGAAACTGGTACCTATTTGTGACGGACAGGAAACTAAATCAGTATATGTGCGTAAAGTTTTGCAACGGAAAAGCAAGTAGAATTCACATGATGAATTATTGAATACAAAAAGTCATGGACTGAAATAACAAACAGAAAACATCGTATTGTAGAAAACAAAAATAATAAGTCACGTGGTGTATCAGGAAAAAAAAAAACATGTAGGAAATTAAATAGAAGAAAAAATATATGCTGGTGTTGAAATATAAATATTGCACCGTGAGAACAGAATTGAGGTTTCCTTGTTGTGGATACACACACATAAAAGTGAATAGTGAGAAGAAAAAATATAGCCTACGTGAAGGGAAATTATGAAAATATGAAAAACAACAAATACGAAAGTAAACATAAAAAAACATAAGCCTTATCCGGTCGAATTGAAATTGAGAAATAATACAAAGAAAATTGCTTAAGAATACCGAACAAAAAGAGAAAATATAAATTGAAAAAACAAAGAGTTACACAATGCACGAATGAACAGAGAATTTTTTATTATTTTTTTGTTTACATCACAAAGGACTTGCTAAGTGCAAAAAAAAAAAAAGCCAACAAATAGCCCAGCTAGTTCCCAGTCCCTGTAAATGAGATAGTAAGCGAATAAAAAAGGGGGGGTGGGCCAATTTAGCTCTAGCGGTGTCTTGTCACTCCTCTCTTTAAAATATTTAAGTTGTAGGCATGTTGAAAAATATAAACAGGAAGAGAGTTCCAGAGCTTACCAGTGAAAAGGATGAAAGAGTACAGATACTGATTAACTCTTGCATTAGGAAGATGGACAGAATAGTGATGATATTGAATATAAATTATTGTGCAGCGAGGCCGCGGGAGGGGGGGAGGCAGGCAGTTAGCAAGTTCGGAAGAGCAGTGAGCATGGAAATAACGGTAGAAGATAGCAAGAGAAGCAACATTGCGGCGGTGATTAAAAAATTGATGACAGTCATTCAGAGGAGGGGAGTTGATGAGACGAAAAACTTTTAACTCAACCCTGTTTAGGAGAGCTGTATGAGTGGATCCCCCCCAAACATGTGAGACATACTCCATGCATGGGCGGATAAGGCCCCTGTACAGAGAAAGCAATTAGGAGGGATAAAAAAATGGACGCAGACGCCACAGAACATCTAACTTCTTAGAAGCTGTTTTAGCAATAGATAAGATGTGATGTTTCCCGTTCAGACTTTAGTGAGGGATAGTCCTAGAATGTTCATCGTAGAAGAGGAAGATAGTTGAGTGTCATTGAAGATGAGGGAATCTGGTAGGTTTTGTTGAGTAGATAGTGAAGTTGTGATTGTTGAGTATGGTGAAGAAATCGGATTTTTGAGGCATTGAACAAAGCAAGGTTTGTTTTGCCCCAATTATAAATTATAGAAAGATCAGAAGTTAAGCGCTCTGTGGCATCTCTCCATGAATCACTTAGTTCCTGTTGAGTTTGACGTCTAATGAACGACGTTGAAAAATACAGGGTAGAATCATCAGCGTAGGAGTGGATAGGGCTTTGAGTTAGACTTAGAAGATCATTAATGCATAATAGGAAGAGAGTGGGTGATAGGACAGAACCTTGAGGAACACCACTAGTGATAGACCTAGGACAAGAACAATGACCGTCTACAGTAGCTGCAATAGAACGGTTTGAAAGTAAACTTATGATGAAGGTGCAGAGAGATAGAAGGATATATACTGAATGAGGTTAGTTTGGAAATATCAAATTTGTGCCAGACTCTTATCAAAAGCTTTAGATATGTCAAAGGCAACAGCAGGCAGAAGGGCAGGAAGTCAAAGCTATAGGACGGTAGCTTGAAGGATTATAACTGTCACCCTTCTTAGGAACAGGTTGAATGTGAGAAAAGTTCCAGCAAGAAAGAAAGGTGGTCCTAGAACTTTAGAGCGTGCTACGCAATTGTGTGGTCTTATATTCAATCCTCCCTCAAAGGATTTTTCACTGACAAATGTGGGTAGTTGCTGTCCCCCTTGAGCAAGGGTTATGGGTGCGTGTGGTGTGTGAAGTTAAAACTTTACGCAAAGATCGGTCTATATATTTTATGGGCTCTAAACATTTTTCCAAGAGGGTAACAACTGGCGGTCGCATGTATAGCGCGTGATCCAGACCGTAAGGAAATAATTGCACACACACACACACACACACACACACACACACACACACACACACACACACACACACAGACACAGACACAGACACAGACACAGACACAGACACAGACACACACACACACACACACACACACACACACACACACACACACACACACACACACACACACACACACACACACACACACACACACACACACACACACACACACACACACACACACACACACACACACAGCTAGAATGTATGAAGTGAAAATATGATGATATACATTTCATTATCTAATAAAAAGTTTTATAGGAAAATACACATATGCAATATACTTTATTAATAGATAAGAATCATGCTTTATTCCAAGTCACTTGCAGGCCACCCCATCTGGTGTTAATGGATGGTGATGAAAGTTTTCTCTCAATGGATAAAATTCATGCGATCGCTCGTTAACGTTTTAGAAAGTTTGTGGGTTTTATACACTGGTAGCCTCACGCAGCAGCTCTCGTTAACTAGTATGGCAGTCTGCATGCGAGGGAGAAGATAATAATTCACGCACACATTTCTCCCTTCATTTGTTCATTCTCGTAATGTTTCTAGGCCGCCAGCACCTCTCGCCACTTTGAACATGTGATATTTGACACAACGTAAATATATTCAGCTTCGGGATACAAAATGAACACAAACAAAATTTAAATGAAATATATATTCTTCACAATAGGAAATGAGAACAAAATATATGTTTTCGTCACAAAGAGAATGTTTTGACACAAGCACGAGAGAAGTATCTCCACATGTTTAGGTTAATAATTTCACCTGTAAGTCATATGATGCAGAGAAAGGACACATTACACTGTTGCTTTTCTTGAAAACTCAAGTCTCGGGAAAGCTCTGAGATACAAGCAGGAATGGGAAAGTATCTACACCCACCGCGGCCTGTCTGTTGTGTTTGTGTTAGTGCTGGCATGTTATTTTCATGGTGCGTCCACACTGGCAACAAAACATGTTGGCAACACAAAATACAACATAGTAGGCAACAAGTTGTGAGGTCGGTAATGATACAATGTTGTAGACATGTTGGTACTGATATGTAGGAGATATGTTGGTAACACCGGTGTGGACGAGTCAATGTCGGGGGAGATATCTGGGCAGACACACATCAACAGCGAAGTTCACTCGTTGTACTAAGGACAAAACCATGGAGAGGACGAGAGAACAGTCGGTACTATTGATAGATTGTTACCGCGGACACACTTTGCTCTGGGATCCCACCCATATACTTTATAAACATAGATTTCAAAAGGCCGATGCGTGGCGTGAGTTCGCTGAAATTTTGAAGGTGGAGGCAGAGCGAAAGAAAAACAACAACTTATTACACAGTTCAGAAGACAACTGAAAAAAACAGAGGAGAGAAAATCTGGCAATGGAGCTAATGATGCGTACATGAGCCAGTGGTTCGTATTCAACAGCATGTTGTTTCTGGCAGACTATCACACGCCATATATTTTTATCACCGTAACATAATTATAACCAATCAATTATAGTACGGTTACATAACCGATAAGTTAATTTTACATTGCACATCATTTTATCATGGGCTATGCACAACCGAGATCAAGCGACAAGGCTGATGATTGCTTATGTAGTAATATTGAGCCATTGGCATCTCACTCACTCACCCAGAGCATGGGTACACAAGGCTACCACCCCCCTCACACAGGGAGAGGTGTCCCCAAGTTCTTCGTCCGCATATTTCATAATGCTTGGTACCTACAGAGTTCGATAAGTTTTTAGGGAGAGTGTACGTACAGCTGACTTAACGAGGCGGGTGACCTGCTCCTTCTAGTTAAGGCGGCTGTCTATAGTGACGCCGAGGACATTTGTTTCCCCCACCACCTGGAGAGGGATGTCGCCCATGGTGACTACAGGTGGAGGTGTTGGTACCGACGAGGTGAAAAGATGCATGGCAATCGTCTTGTTGTAGTTGACAGTCACCTTGTTGCATCTTGTCCACTCCTCCAACTCGCCAAGTATTGCTTGGAGGCGGCTGTAGTCTGGACTTGTGTTGTCGATGGTGACGCCCACTGTTGAGTCGTCCACGTACTATGCCTGACAATCACTCAAACACACACCAATCTGATCATATCTAACAAGTGCAATGTTATTATTATGCAATTTCTAACAACCATTCATTTTTCAGGGATACATTTTTTGGGGTTAATATCTCTTAATCATTTGAAGCAACAATCGGCGTACCATAAACTCATAGATGTCAAGGTATAAGGGTTTAGAGCATCGGTAAATTAACTTTTTGGTCGTTTTTCTAACCATTGTTGTGGATACCTCACCCTTTTCTGCTCTTTTTAGTTTTATTAAATGATGGTCAATATTTTCATTCTTGAAAAAGAATGGAGCATTCCAAGAATGCACATCAAGCTGGCGCTATTCTTGGCCTTCAATGGTCTACGTTAAGCATTGATCCTTTGCCAGACTGTCAAGGTTTTGTTTAAGTAATTGCAATTTATTTATGCAACACATAGAAGTATTCGCAGTTAGGTGTCCTATGGCGTCTGCGTTGATTGTTTTCTCCCTTCCAGTTGCTTACTCTGTACAGGGGCCTTATCTGCCCAAATATGGAATATGCCTGTCATGTTCGGGAAAGATCCACTCGTATAGTTTTCCTAAACAGGGTAGAGACAAAAGCTTTTCGTCTCATGAACTCCCCTCCTCTGACTGAATGTCTTCAATCTTTAAATCACCGCCGTAATGTTGCTTCTTTTGCTATCTTCTACCGTTAATTTCAAGCTCACTGCTCTTCTGTACTTGCTAACTGCATGCTTCTTATCCTCCTGCGGCCTCACTGCACAAGACTTTCTCCTTATTCTCATCCCTATCCTGTCCATCTTAGTAATGCAAGAGTTAATAAGCATCTTCATTCTTGCACCCCTTACTCTGAAACTCGCTTCATATTTCTATATTTCCACCTTCCTACAACTGTATTTATTTTTCAAGAGAGGAGTGAAGACACCTCCCGATCTGAATTGACCCATCTCCTTTTTAGGAAGTCTAATTTCTTTTTCATAGGGTCAGGCAGCTAGCAGGCTTTTTGCTACCTCTTTTTTCATTTAATCAGTCCCTCTTGATGTAGAACAAAAGTTGAATCTTGATTGATAACTACTTCATATGGATCAACCTGTCAAAAGAAGGAATTATCCGTGTATTCTTTTACATTAAACTACAAAAAGTGGCGCAATTACCTGCGTATGAGCATCACATCTAGAAACAGCAAGTGTTTCATATTCAACCAGGCTCTTTGTGGTGTTACATTTTTAACTTCAGCCACAAACGATGTCCTTGCCTCAGTGTGGTTGGCAGGGATATATGCAAGTGAATTAGTTTCGTAGCTTTTCACAACGTTGCCATGTTAGTGAGGCGGCCACAGGTTTTTCAAAAACTGGCTTGGAAGACCATTGCAGATAAAAAAAAATTCGCTGTGCACAGGGTCTGATGCCTTTGTAGTCCCAGGAAAAAATATTTTTACCTAAATATAACTGGAATTATAATTTTATTGTTCCCATTTACTTTTTATTGTCATGAGGAACACAAAGCGCTGCTCTGTGGTGAGTAGTGGTGTCTTGTGACCCATATGATACAGCTCTGCAAGGCTTGATTTTGTCGCACGTGCCGAAATGGAGAACCTTATTAGAGACACGATGGTAAGGGAAAACGAAAAAAGTTGGAGTTTTATTTATCTCGCTTGTCCAGGAAGGCCGTGTTTACCAGGCAAATATTGGCAAGTAAAGTAAAGGTGACATCACTGATTGTTACATGACCTCGTGTACAGCCATGTCAGAACAAGGTAATCAAGGCAAAGTGTACTGTTGTGTGAGTTTTTTTAAGCCAATGCTGCTACACAAATGAGTTTTGGATATTTTCGTGCTGCGAGGTTATTGAAATTGTATTCACTACGTTGTGTTTTGTGGCCAGTCGTGCTTAGAATTGTGCATGTAATCCAGCTAAAAACGTGGTGTTTTTATGTCTCTTTTTGACCAGAAAATATAAACAAATTACATCCTCACGTGTTTTCATATAATGTCATCCTCGCTGGAAGAGGCAATTGCTGCACACTTCACGCCATGGATTCCTTGGGGACGCTCTTGAGGGAATTCACGAAGGACGGTACGTGAACCCAGCCTTTACCAGGCCTGGATTGCAGGTGTTGGGGGGGAGACGTGATAAAGGGTGTATGTATCTCTATGTATCCATCAGTGATAAAATATAGAGTAAGGGATGACAATCTTTGTGGTAGGTCACCTCGAGACGTCTACAGGTAGCTATTACATACACATATTGTTTTGTGTTCCTGCTCCATGTGTGACTGGAAATACATGGTAGGTGAAATAACTAAATACCCATATC
>JACEEZ010020152.1:367500-370000 GCA_016584305.1 Chionoecetes opilio
TTACCCTCGTCCGTAAGGGATACGATTCATGCAGCGTTGCTCGTCGTCCTGGTGCACAATAACTGACAAATAGCTAACTGCATTATACCAAATGATTACTGAAATAAAATACATATACGTTTATGGATAAATCTTTTTTAATAAGAAATGTCAGGTGGTCAGTCGCATGTATAACAATACACGAATTCAATGTGTTCATTTCAATCTAAAATAAAAAAATAAAGTTTACAGCTAGACTGATAACACATTTTAACAGTTAAGTGATATAATTTTTTAAGTGCATATGATTTTCCTTTTTTGCAAATAAAAGTACATGGCTATGTGACAATAATGCACGTTCGATGCAAGGTATAAATATACATTATCGTGATGGAAAGGCTGCCACCACTCCATGGAAACACAGACTATACCAGATCATTATTTACTGCCAATTATATGTGTGCATGTTTCGTGCGCGTTTCTCTCTTTCTGTATAAACATATTTATTATCAAACCTTATGAAACTCATTATTGCCGGGGGACAGCATATATAATAAACAGTGGCATCACAGGAACAAAAGTGCATTCATTGCTTGGTGTCTCCTCATGCAAAGCTAGATGTACAAACAAAAGTATAATGAACACATGTGAAACGAATCTCAATTATATTTTATAGAAAACTACTCATAAACTGTTAAAGTCCAGTTTGGTGGTTCCTCAGCGTCCACAGGAACAAAGGGAAACTGTGACGTAAAGGCTTGTTCGTCTTCCTCCCCCCCTGACTCCTCCATCACTGGCTTCCCACTGTGAGGGGTTTGGGGGAGGTTTAGATTTTTTTTTTTACTTTGGAGGCTCTAACGCCTTCAGGCTATTTATTTTTCCTTCAGGGCTCAGGTGGTTGGCCCTGTACATTGTGGAGGGCTGTGATGGTTGGCCCTGTACATTGTGGAGGGCTGTGATGGTTGGCCCTGTACATTGTGGAGGGCTGTGATGGTTGGCCCTGTACATTGTGGAGGGCTGTGATGGTTGGCCCTGTACATTGTGGAGGGCTGTGATGGTTGGCCCTGTACATTGTGGAGGGCTGTGATGGTTGGCCCTGCACATTGTGGAGGGCTGTGATGGTTGGCCCTGTACATTGTTGAGGGCTGTGATGGTTGGCCCTGTACATTGTGGACAATGTGAGGCTGTGATGGTTGGCCCTGTACATTGCGACATGTGGAGGGCTGTGATGGTTTGCCCTGCACATTGTTGAGGGCTGTGATGGTTGGCCCTGTACATTGTGGAGGGCTGTGATGGTTGGCCCTGCACATTGTGGAGGGCTTGTGATGGTTGGCCCTGTACATTGTTGAGGGCTGTGATGGTTGGCCCTGTACATTGTGGACAATGTGGAGGGCTGTGATGGTTGGCCCTGTACATTGCGGACAATGTGGAGGGCTGTGATGGTTGGTCCTGTACATTGTTGAGGGCTGTGATGGTTGGCCCTGCACATTGTGGAAGGCTGTGATGGTTGGCCCTGCACATTGTGGAGGGCTGTGATGGTTGGCCCTGTACATTGCTGAGGGCTGTGATGGTTGGCCCTGCACATTGTGGAGGGCTGTGATGGTTGGCCCTGGTACATTTTGAGGGCTGTGATGGTTGGCCCTGTACATTGTGGAGGGCTGTGATGGTTGGCCCTGCATATTGTTGAGGGCTGTGATGTTGGCCCTGTGCATTGTTGAGGGCTGTGATGGTTGGCCCTGTACATTCTGGAGGGCTGTGATGGTTGGCCCTGTGCATTGTGAGGGCTGTGATGGTTGGCTCTGTACATTGTGGAGGGCTGTGATGGGTTGGCCCTGTGCATTGTGGAGGGCTGTGATGGTTGGCCCTGTACATTGTGGAGGGCTGTGATGGTTGGCCCTGTGCATTGTGGAGGGCTGTGATGGTTGGCCCTGTGCATTGTGGAGGGCTGTGATGGTTGGCCCTGTACATTGTGGAGGGCTGTGATGGTTGGCCCTGTGCATTGTGGAGGGCTGTGATGGTTGGCCCTGTGCATTGTGGAGGGCTGTGATGGTTGGCCCTGTACATTGTGGAGGGCTGTGATGGTTGGCCCTGTACATTGTGGAGGGCTGTGATGGTTGGCCCTGTGCATTGTGGAGGGCTGTGATGGTTGGCCCTGCACATTGTGGAGGGCTGTGATGGTTGGCCCTGTACATTGTGGAGGCTGTGATTTGAGTTCCTGTAACATTGTGAGGCTGTGATGGTTGGCCCTGCATATTGTTGAGGTACTGCATGGTTGGCCCTGTACATTGTAGGGCTGTGATGGTTGGCCCTGTACATTGTGGAGGTTCACATTCTGAGTTCAAAAATGCAAACCATTTTGTTCTATCTCTATTAGAAGTACCCTAACCAGGGTATGGCCTACCAACCCCGGAGAATTCAGAAATCAACACCATTTGGGTCTGTGATGTCGGGAAGTGCTCCAATTCGGGTATGTGATATTTTCCGGGTTAAATCCTATGATAGAAAGCGATATGATGGGGCG
>JACEEZ010020152.1:375000-537500 GCA_016584305.1 Chionoecetes opilio
CCTGCTTGTGTGACCTTGAAAGACGTGCGTCGCCAGGCTCCAAGATTCGGAACCGCCAATTTTTTTGGCGGGCTTTCTCCAGAATGCGTGAACGGTGGTGCCACAATTTATAGAACATCCTACGTAACTAAGTTTTGCAATATCAAAGTAATGCTGTTTCCAAGGTCTGCTTTAAAATATATTTATTATCAGTGATTTTGGAAGACAATGTTAGTAATGGAAGACGTACATGATGTGAAAATATTGTATCCGTGGCAACAGTGGCACCGCTGCGTGAAGGTAAGCTCGACCACCACCACTACCTCTGTGTATTTTCCTGCGTTATTTCTCGTGTTCTCTAGTTCTAACCCTCTCACGTGCCCCTCTAGTAGCTACTATACACCATCCTTCCTACAGCATCACGCTACGCCACTAACTGTTTAACCGAAAGTGCAATTCGGGTAATACTACAGGCCGTGAAATAGGTAGTAATTATTAGTGACTTGAAAAATAGTGCCACGACTGCGATATGGCAACACCTATGGGATAACCCCGCTATACAGAATCCACTTGTAATCGTTGCAATAGCGCTGTTGTCAGGGATTGTAGCGCTATATAGGTAGGGCAAGGAGTGAAGGAGGATATAGTGAAGGGAGTAATAGGTGTGTCATGGGGTACAAAAGGGAGCAAGTAAAGAAAGCAAGGAGGTTTTATACTGCAATGTTTTCTGATATAAGCGAGCGGGAGAGAGACTAGGTAACGTCATCGTGACGTCACGGTGACGTCACGATAACAAGACGCACGTAGCAAAAACGTGAAGTGTGAACCGGGCCTAAAAATCAATGTCTGTTATCATCATGTCATAATCATGCGGTGGTTATTAATAGTTTCAAATGAACATGATGCACACCTGTCATATATATTGTTAGTTAATTAAAAAAGAAAACTAATGATCTAAAGTACACCTTCCGTGAACTAGCAACCATAGCGTCACTGTTGAATGAAAAGGGACTTTTAGCTTGTTTAATGATGATTCAATATGGTAATGAATCAAAACAAATTATAATGCACGATCTAACTTTGGAAATACTTTGGAACTCATCCTTCTGGCTTTGACTGAAATGAACTACTGCACTGTATTGTATGCTTATTGTACTTCACATCTGTAAAGGTTCCAGCGTGCGCTCGGCCTTGGTTAACCCACACGGCCGCTATGAAGTATGAGGTGCCTCAAAAAATTCTAAGTCCAGTCAAATCCACTCCCGAACGCTTCCTAGCTAGACTGAGCCCCAGTACACCCTTGACTACAGCTAGATAAGTACTCCCTGTGTAAGGAACACGTAGTTTGCATGAATTATTACATATATGGATATGAAATGCTCTAAATTCGTACCACATCAACCTTGCTGATATATTTAAGCATATATATTGCATAATAATCATATAGGGGAATATATTGGTTTCTAATAAATACTCAGCGAGTATTTATTAGTGACGAGTGACGTCACGTATGGCGGAGGGTTCAACTGCTCACCTCGGTTCACTTCACTCACTGGCGGTCACGGGCACAGAAGGTTGTGGTGATGGTGACTTGTAGCTACGTACTGCAATTTTATTAGGAGTGTAATAACGAGAAACCAAAGGACTTTGTGTGCGCGCCACAAACTCATTTTGTAAACGAAAGATTTTTGCACTTGATAAACCTTCTTCATTGGACTTTAATAGAAAATCAGTAGAAAATAGTTGTTGTCGATAACTACCACGTAATACGTAGTTATACAAATCACCCCATCACATAGCCTTTATAACATCGGTACCCGCCATTTGCCAGCCGTCACGGTGTATCTCAACTTTAAAGGTAAGTTGAAAGGACTATTTACTCATATATAGTGTTTAATGATGTGATTATGATGCTAGGGTACATTGAGGCTTTAAATGTAGGGTGATAATTTTTCTGGGGATTTTCCTTAGATGGCTAGCGATTTTTCCCCAGATTGCAATTTTTATTTTATTATTTTTTTTTATTTTTTTTATATATACTTTCTCATGTCGTATCACAACTAAGGTTAGGTTAGCAACTTGTAGGGGGTTATAGTAAGGTTATGTTAGTTACTTTTAGGGGGTTATAGTGAGGTTAAGTTAGTTACTTTTAAGGGCTTATAGTTAGGTTAGGTTAGTTACTTTTAAGGGGTTATAGTTAGGTTAGGTTAGTTACTTTAAAGGGGTTATAGTGAGGTTAAGTTAATAACTTTTAGAGGGTTATAGTGAAGTGAAGTTAGTAACTTTTAGGGGGTTATAGTGGTATCCGTTGATTCGGGCCGCCAGTTGAAACAGGCCGCCTATAGTAGCACGCATACCCAGCAGACAGTATACTTTGTGGTTAAGGTTAGGTTAGGTATACTTTGTGGTTAAGGTTAGGTTAGGTTCGGTTAGGTATACTTTGTGGTTAAGGTTAGGTTAGGTATACTTCGTGGTTAAGGTTAGGTTAGGTATACTTTGTGGTTAAGGTTAGGTTAGGTTAGGTTAGGTTAGGTATACTTTGTGGTTAAGGTTAGGTTAGGCTATGTTAGGTATACTTTGTGGTTAAGGTTAGGTTAGGTATACTTTGTGGTTAAGGTTAGGTTAGGTTAGGTATACTTTGTGGTTAAGGTTAGGTTAGGTATACTTTGTGGTTTAGGTTAGGTTAGGTATACTTTGTGGTTAAGGTTAGGTTAGGTTAGGTACACTTTGTGGTTAAGGTTAGGTTAGGTATACTTTGTGGTTAAGGTTAGGTTAGGTATACTTTGTGGTTAAGGTTAGGTTAGGTTTCATTAAAACCTATAAGGTTATGCATAAATGCATGCTTGGTATGCATTTAATATAGGCGGCCTGATTCAACTGGTGGCCCGAATCAACTGTATTCGTTATAGTGAGGTTAGGTTAGTAACTTTTAGTGGGTTATAGTGAGGTTAGATTAGCAACCCTTAGGGGGTCCATGGGGGGCGCAGCCCCTTCTGGCTAGAAAGGTTAGGTTTTTCTTTGACCTCCTATGGCCAGCAAGCATGGTGGCCTTATGGAAAACTTGGGTTTTTGGGTAAGGAAGGCAGACACGACTCATTTATTGCTCTCCCAAAATTGTCCAAATCTATACATATATCAATTAAGGAACATTCCCTAGCAATGGGTATCTAGGGAAATCCCTAATTTAGGGAATTCCCTAGATTTTTACATATAGTGACTGATGATTTTTTTGGGAGCCATAAATCACTTATATTTGCTTCCCCCACCCAAAAACCCCGTATATTCCCGCCAGTTCCCCAGGCTTGTTGGCTATAGGAGGAAGAAAAAAAAGATAGGGGTGAAGGACTTCTTCCAAAGTTTTACCCTAACTTTGCTTAACTTAGCTCTAAAGTTCGATTATTTTTTACAAACATTGAATTCAGAATGTCTTAATGTATTGTATAGTGAAGAATTACAATGACTAAATCGTATTTAGAAGATCGAAAGTGCAATTCGGGGAAAACTGCAGTTTAGTACAATATTCCCTATTGAGCAATACTGTCCTGACATAACTGCAGGGGGTAATAACAACCTCTGAACAATAACTACATATCTGACCCCCAGACCCTCCCGCTAGTTAACTAACCTAAACTGGGCATTGATTAAGTGACCTAACCTCACTGGGGGAGTTTCGCCCCCTAGACCCCCCTTGTGTTATTTTTCATTTCCGACGGGTGTTGTAGGGGTTAGAAACGCTGTAAATTGTCAAAGCTACACGTTGAGGACGGTTATAACTACGTGCCTTGTAATTGATTAATCTGCAGTAGAACCGCAATTTGCAGCAGAATATCAAAGAGGCAATAGAATAATGATATGTTAACGTTTTGCCTTTTTATTTTTTTTACATCACAAAGGACTGGCCAAGAGCAAAATTAAAAGTTACAAAAAGCCCGCTTAATTGCTAGTTCCTATAAAGAAGGCAGTAAGAGAATATAAAAAAGGGGGGTGGCCCAATTTAGTTTGGGAGGTGTCTTGTTACTCCTCTCTTGAAAAGATATAAGTCTTAGGAAGGTGAATAAATAAATACAGAAAGAGAGTTCCAGAGTTTACCAGTGAAGGGGGTGAAAGAGTGAAGATACTGGTTAACTCTTGCATTAGGGAGATGGACAGAATAAGGATGAGAATGAGTAGAAAATCTTGTGCAGCGATGCCGCAGGAGGGGGGAAGGCATGCAGTTAGCAGGTTCAGAAGAGCAGTGAGCATTAACATTTTGGTAGAAGATGGCAAGAGAAGCAGCATTGCGGTGGTGATTTAAAGATTGAAGGCAGTCAGTCAGAGGAGGGTAGTTGATGAGACGAAAAACATTTGACTCAACCCTGTTCAGGATAGCTGTATGAGTGGATCCTCCCCAAACATGAGAGACATACTCCATACATGGGCGAATGAGGCCCCATACAGAGAAAGCAAGCTGGGAAGGAGAAGTAAATGGACGCAGACGCCACAGGATACCTAACTTCATAGAAGCTGTTTTAGGAAGAGATGATTTGTGAGATTTCCAGTATAGATTTTTAGTAAAGGATAGTCCTTGATAATGTTCATTGTAGAAGAGGGAGACAGTTGAGTATCGTTGAAGAAGAGGGGATAGTTGTCTGGAAGATAATGTCGAGTTGATAAGTGTATATCTTAGAGATTTTTTGAGATTTAGAGAGGTTAGAATTGGGTTTTTGAGGCAATGAACAAAACAAGGTTTGCTTTGCCCCAATCAGAAATTATAAAAAGATCAGAAGTTAGACGTCTGTAACATTTCTCAGTGAATAACTTAGTTCCTGTTGAGTTGGACGTCTAATGAACGACGTTGAAAAGTGCAGGGTAGAATCATCAGCGTAGGAGTGGATAGGGCATTGAGTTAGACTCAGAAGATCATTAATGAATAATATAAAGAGAGTGGGTGATAGGACATAACTCAACTGAGAAACACAACTATTGATAAACATAGGGGAAAAACAATGACCGTCAACAGTAGCTGCAATAAAATGGTTATGAAGGAAACTGAAGATGAAGGTGCAGAGAAAAGGATAGAAACTGAATAAGGGTAGTTTAGAAATTAAAGATTTGTGCCAGACTATCAAGAGCTAGTCTCTTGATATGTCAAGGGCAACAGCAAAAGTTTCACCGAAACTCCTTAATTAAGGAGGATGACCAAGATTCAGTTAGGAAAGCTAGAAGATCGCCAGTAGATCGCCCTTTACGGAAACAGTACTGACGATCAGACAGAATATTGTAAGCAGATAGATACTGAAGATTCTTCTTATTATGTATAGATTCAAAATCTTTAAAAAGGAAGGAAGTCAAAGCTATAGGACGGTAGTTTGAAGGACTATAACGGTCACCCTTCTTAGGAACAGGATGAATGTGAGCAAACTTCCAGCAAGAAGGAAAGGTGGAAGTAGATAGACAAAGACGGAAAAGTTTGACCAGGCAGGGTGCAAGCACAGAAGAAGAATAGTTTTTGAGAACAATAGGGGGGACTCCGTCAGGATCGTAAGTCTACCGAGGATCTAGGTCAGAAAAGGCAAAGAAAACATCATTACGAAGGATCTTAATAACAGGCATAATATAGTCAGAGGGTGGAGGAGAAAAAGGAACAAGCCCTTCATCAACCAGATTGGAATTTTTAGCAAAGGTTTGAGTTAGAGTTCAGCTTTAGAAATAGATGAGACAGCTGTGGAGCCATCTGAGTGAAGAATAGGAGGGAAAGATGAGAAGTAAAACTGTTAGATATGTTTTTGGCTAGATGCCAGAAGCCGTTTGATTCAGAGTTTGATTCAGAAAGATTTTGACATTTCTATTGATAAAGGAGTTTCTGGTAGGTTGACAAAAAAATGGCATGATTACGGGCAGAAATATACAGGGTATGAGTTTCAAGAGACGGGTGGTTACGGTACCGTCTGTGAGCCGCCTCTCTATCTTGGACAGCATGAGGAACAAGCAAAGTTTAACCAAGGTTGATATTAGTATTAGAGAAAGTGTGTGGAATGTACGCCATGCCAAAGACAATGACCTCAATAATGCGCTCTGCACAAAGAGATGGGTCTCTGACACGGAAGCAATAATCTTTACTTTGGGCACATCTGGATCATTGTTTCCCTGCCTCCCACCGGATTCTTCCTTCCCCCAAATAATTGTCATCACGTTTTAACCTTTGTTTTCTTTGGTTCGAAGTAAGTTCAGTTCAAGGTTACAGATCAGCCAGGTATTCATCATCTAGTTGTATTTTACAGGGCCTGAGTTACACCGTGTGTCTCGGTGGCCACGGTTACACTCGTATGGCCCCGTCTCCATATCAACATTCTTATCATTCATCCTACCCGCCAGGGTGGCGCGGCTGGTAGAATCACGGACTGGTGTTGCAGAGTCCTGCGCCTCGGCTAGCGTTCGAGTCACCAAATCGTCCTGGTGTGGTGGCGCTTTGTACAGTCATAACCTTGTATTGGTACTTGCAAAGTGTCTAGATAGGATCAAAGTATCTATCTATCATCATCCTTATCTAGGTTGGCCGAAACTCACAGGAGCGGTCATAAACCCGGAACGCCTGGTAGACATATCGTTTCGGACGATTACTATTCGTCCTTACACACTAAGATGTGGTATAGGCGATATCAACAGCCAATCCGGTTGTCACAACTCGTACGTCACATAACAGGTGGCTAATGATCGTTGTGATGCGTGAATCCTACACCCTTCAAACCTCTACCCTCAATACCTCCCTTGACCTCAAACACATGCTTTACCCTTTAATACGCCCTTCACCTCTTAAACTCTTCACCCATCATAACCTCATGCTTTGTTTCACCCCTTTAATACCTCCCCTCTCACCCCCTTCAAGTAATCGTCCAGACCCTTTTTTTTTTGCATAAATATGTTGAATGTTCATTCAAAACACCTAATCCACACAAAATAATTCATTTCCACGCCTTATTTCCGCGAAAACACGACTTTTGTAAAAAGTGAGGGGAAAAAAGTTTCATCCCTCCAACAGGCCCGCGAATATTATTGATGACGTCAAAGGAGGTGTTCACCGAGAGAGAGAGAGAGAGAGAGAGAGGGGGATGCTGGAGTCCTTCAATAATCTGCTTTTATTCACTCTACTTCATCCCCAACACCCACCCACATCCCACAACACCCACCCCTGCTCCCACCCACATCCCCACTTCCAACACCCATCCCCTTCCCCCACCCACATCCCCCAACACCCACCTCCGTTCTCACCCACATCTCCACTTCCAGCACCCATCCTCTTCCCCCACCACCAACATCCACCCACTTCCCCCCCCACCAACACCCATCCCCTTCCCCACCACCAACACCCACCCCCTTCCCCCACCACTAACTCCCATCCCCTTCCCCCACCACCGAACACCCATCCCCTTCCCCAACCACCCCCACCCACCCCCACCCCCTTCCCACACCACCCACCCTTCCAACACCCCACCCCTTCCCACCACAACACCACCAACCACCATCATCCCTTCCCCAACCACCAACACCCATCCCCGACCACCAACACCCATCCCCTTCCCCAACCACCAACACCCATCCCCTTCCCGCACCACCAACACCCATCCCCTTCCCCCACCACCAACATCCACCCACTTCCCCAACCACCAACACCCATCCCCTTCCCCAACCACCAACATCCACCCACTTCCCCCACCACCAACACCCACCCCCTTCCCCCACCACCAACACCCACCCCCTTCTCCCACCACTAACTCCCATCTCCTTCCCCAACCACCAACACCCATCGTCCCATCCCCTTCCCCAACCACCAACACCCATCCCCTTCCCCCACCACCAGCACCCGTCCCCTTCCACCAACACCCACCCACTTCCCCCACCACTAACACCCACCCCCTTCCCCAACCACCAACACCCACCCCCGTTTCCCTACCTTCACCCCAACGCACTAACGTCCGTCCGACGTACCAACATTTTTTACACATTTTCGCCTATTGGTCTGATACGTGTGCTAACTTCTTTGGAAAGGCACAGCTTTCTTGCTGCATCCATAAAGGATGCATGTGTATACCATATCGCAAAAAAAATCCATCAGAAACTCCAAAATTCTTCAAGTTCTATGTTTATTGCCTAGGTTTACGTGTATTTCTATGAAAGCAGGAGGGAGGAAGCGCCTGGGCTGACGTCACCAAGCCAGGGTGCCGTCGTCTGCCAGTTGCCAGCAGCGTTTTCGAAGCTCGGGGAATTTACAGATTTTGATTGCGGATTATTCAAAAACGGCTGACTGGATGCAAAAAGTGACAACATATTGTTGATACACTCGATAATGGCTATACTCTAACTACATAAAAGCAGGAATGATGAAATGGTCTCGACGATTACTTTAAACTTTCTTTCACCCCTCATAACCTCATGCTTTGTTTCACCCCTTTAATACCTCCCCTCGCACCCCTCATGCTTTGTTTCATCCCTTCAATACCTCCCCTCTCACCCCCTTAAACTTTCTTTCACCCCTCATAACCTCATGCTTTGTTTCACCCTTCAATACCTGAAGGGGTGAAGGGAGGTAGAAGGGGAAAGTTTAAGGGAGTGAGAGGGGAGGTATTGAAGAGGTGAAACAAAGCATGAGGTTATGAGGGGTGAAAGGGGAGGTATTGAAGGGGTGAAGGGAGATATTTGAAAGGTGTAAGGGAAATTCACGGCGAGCACGTTAGCTCCTCCCCTTTATGTGACGTCACGAGTTGTGACAACCGTGATTGGCTGTTGATATCCATATACCACATACTCTTCCAGAAAACGGGAATATGCCACCCGGTACCCATTCACTGCTGGGTGGATAGGGCTTTGGGTTTAAAAGTAGACCGCCCATCTGTCTCCGCTCCGCCCGGGGATCAAACCCGCGACTTCTCGGTTGTGAACCAAACGGGCTAACCACTACACTACGGAGTACCCCAAGGTGGGGTGGGAGGTGGGCCGACAACTATGAGTGCAAGCTTGGCAATGGAAATACCGGTCAAGTGAAGGACACTACCACCTCTCCATTGCCCACCGACACTAGTACTGTACATGTATCACCGAGAAAACACAAGAGTCTATGAAATGTGCAACAAAACTAATGACCGAGATATATTAGTACTGAATCTGGCATCATTTTGCAACAACTGATCCGAGAACAATAGAACAAATTGTATATGTAAACATTTGGTGTTACAATGCTCAGTCTCTCCTTGGTGTGCCTAATTGTTATGTGGGTATTACTATCATTACTATAATCATTGTTATTACTATTATTATTATCATTATTATTATTATTAGTAGTAGTAGTAGTAGTAGTAGCATTATATTTGTTATTGTTGTAATTATTTTGTCATTGTTGTTATTACAATCATTATTTTAATATGTATGATAATGATTGTTAATTATTATTATCAATCATTATTAATACTGCAGCTGCTTCTACTGCCGCTACTACTACTACTATTATTATCTCACCACTACTATCATTGTTTTAACAATTATCATTATTGCTATCACCTTCACGTCAGGTTAAACATACAATTGTGTGTATTATTGGCATATAAAACGACTGATAGAGGGAAAGTTGGCGAGGGGGGAAGAAGACGCTTAGTCTGGGTGAAGAGGAGGAAGGGAGCTGCAAGGCAGAGCTGAGGGTCAGTCAAGGGAAAGATGCAAGTTAGCTTTATGGTAAGGCTGACACCAGGACAATATAATTATATCTCCATAAGCTAAGCTCTAAGCTCCATCGTGAAAGACTAGAGATGCTGGATGCGGGAGGTTGGAGTTGGGAGTGCTGGAGGGCAAGTTGGAGGGAAGGCAGAGTATTAGCGTACTGGTTATATATTATATGTATGTGTTAATTGATACTAATACAGGATGTCTGAGTGTCTGTGTGTCTTGTACTGGCGTCTAACGGATGCTGAGTGTTGACACCTTTTGATGACATTATGCTGACCCAAGCATCCATGCCATCCCATCATGATGACGTGGATAGCCTGGTCTTGGGAAGCACGACGTAAACACCTCACTCACCGGCTCACCGGAACAACAGCTTCCGGGCAGCTTTCCTCATATGTTGCAACTAAGCCGGAGAGGAGACAGAACTACAGAGAGCTAGAGGAGACGCGTTACAGGGCGCTCCTACTCACGACACTTTCCTGAGG
The DNA here is from genome assembly GCA_016584305.1 of Chionoecetes opilio. Classification (NCBI taxonomy): domain Eukaryota; kingdom Metazoa; phylum Arthropoda; class Malacostraca; order Decapoda; family Majidae; genus Chionoecetes; species Chionoecetes opilio. The sequence goes on from JACEEZ010020152.1 coordinate 385,158, forward strand.
GTCTGTGTGCACTCCACACCCAGGAGGTGTGAGAGTGCCTTGTCACGACATTAACTGTTCACGGCTGTCTATTAGACATTAGTTTCATTGGCCGTTGTAAGGAACCCCGTGACATTATTATTGTATAGATCTCAGTGTACAGATATGTATATATATCTTGTAATTATTGTTCTGGTACTTACTGATTAACAAGCCTTATAAAACAACCGTTCGACCACTTTTATTCAACTACCATCTGAAGTGTCTGGCTAGGACGGTATACGCCTACCCATCAACCTTGCACTTCTGAGGCAATCAACCCCTACTTCCTACTTTGTCACCAACAGTTGTAAGTATTCTTACTTGGGTTGACCCCTGTTACCTGTAACAACACACAGATAAGGGTAACAAGAGAAAATAGATGAAATCTTACTATAATGCACTATAATATAATGCAATTTAAACCGAACTTTCAGGAAAGGTTAAGGTCTTCCCTGGGATGGTTTGCCTCTATTCATTTCTCAATTGAAACTATCAAGCCAGGTTTATTGAATTTGTTCAATAATTGAAAGAAAAATATTTTTTTGCAGCCTGGGACATAATTATAAGCTGGTACAGGAAGTATACATGAGTATAAACTGGTACTCTTTGTGTGCATAAAGGCTGGCAACGTTGAAGAGTGGAAGGAGATACATTCACCTTTATGCTGCAGGTGTTACCAAATTGTTATTTTTTCTTATCACACATAATGTTCAGCATTCAATGTAAGCAACAGTATTTATAATACATAACCTGCATCTTTAATTTTTGGCTGTCAGCTTTTACCGTAGTTAGGAAAAAATACTCTTTTCATTACTCTGGTAATCCTCACCAAATTGCTTCCTTCTCAGGAGGAATTTGCTGTTTATTGATATCGTTATGGCTCAAATGCAGCCAAAGGTTTAGTCTTTATTTATTCAAGAACCTTTCGTGATGTTTGAAATAGTCTACCTCAGTCATGGCATTTTCAAGAACCATGAGACTCACACAACCGTGTTTGGAGTGATTTCTGGTTTCCCGTTGTACCGTCCCTTACCTACCATAATTACGAGATTAGATAATATTACAATTATTCAAAACCTGAATGAGGTGCCTGAATCTGCTACGTGCTAAGGCTGCTGACCAACCCTGACAGACACGAACTGTCAGTAATTACTAAGCCGCAGGTGTGACATCTACTCACCTGCTATGGGAGTGCCTGAGTAGCTTATATGATTCACTTTATCATGATCATTATTAGAGAAACTTATAGATATTACAATTATGAGGCACTTGTCCGAGGCATGGTTACCTAAAGCTAATAACTAAAACGATAATATTTGTGTAAATACCAAAATATAATTAGTCACATATAAATGTGCGTTCACCCTCATGCTCACAACCCTTGCCAAAAGAAAATGACGGTCGCTAAAAAAATTACATTCTAAGAACTCTTGGCTTTTTATCACTGATAGGCCCGTCAAGGTGACAAGGTTGGTAGAGACTTGAGTTCCCAATGTGCAGCGTCCCTGTGCATTCGGTCAGCGGTTCGAGTCCGCCTAGTTCATGCTGACGTGGCGGCGCTTTGTATAGTCAATAACCTTGTAGTTGGTACTTGCAAAGTGTCTAGATAGGATGAAAATCTTATCTTATCTTATCACTGATAGGCTCGCTGCAGTGTGGTGGTGACAGTTTTCAATGTGTTGGCGGGAACATCCACGCTCGGGTCTCTTTGTTGCTTGACCATTTTCCACTTTTCAACCTGCATGATGTGGAGTATCGGAAGAAGAGGAGATAAGTCATTAGGAAAGAATATGATTAATCATAAATACACTATATCACTATCTCCCCTGTCACATGATGAATACCAGTAACTTGACACACAGCAACTTCACACACGCAAATGAAATTTATACATGAACAAAATATACTGATAAGTTTTACAGTTAAATTAGTGGAAAGTTAATCAAGTCTCCGAGAAGGAATGTTTGCGACTAAACTTTGGAACTGTATGGTGGTGGTGGCGTTATCTTCCTTCCCGTGCATTGGCAAGGTCAAAAGATTCTGGAGATACAACCACCTTGGCAACTTTCATTTCCTTCACTGATAACAAAGTACTTCGGTCGCGGAGGAATGTCTCGCCTTCTATCGCTGCATACTGTATAAAAAGTTGTGGTTATTGAGTTTCACAACTAATTTACTTTTTTTGTTTTGTTTGATACGTTGAATTAGGTGTGTGAAATTCCTCGTCAGTGTACATCGGTTTCCATGTATTGTTTGTCTTCTACTTACAATCTAAATGCACAGAAAAAAGTGTATGAAACTTCTCGTTTAGGTACAACTTTACAACTACACGCTTGTTGTTGTACGACATAAGAAAAAACATCACGGCATAGATATACATCTGGCAACCTTCAGCTGTCATATTTGACGTTGAGCGCGACAGTAGTGCTGAAAAGGAATTGCCATCTTATTATTATCTATTTCAGTAGTGAAAACCCTATATCTCTGTAACGAAGCATTTTCAGAGAAAATCCTGCATATATATTAATAACTTGCTCACTGATCTTGCTCTTTTACAATTGTTTCGATTGCGATAGGCAAGGGTCTACTCTCTTAAATTGATATACGTTAGTATGTGGGATTATTATCTTTGCTAAGGCATTTTTGTATTTTGATGAAATTACGGTGGTGAATGTGATAAGTAATGACAAAAGTTTGATATCAACTTAGGTGTTATTGAATTGCATCACAAATATATTTTGAAACATCTGCGCTATCGCCATATATTTCCTAACATTTCACATTTTCTTTTTCCACGTAATGCTGAAACTGTAAACCTGAATGTGAATTTTTGTCTGTACATGATATTGAGGGTAATGCGATAAATAGTCAACCATTACAATCATATCAGCATTAGAATGCCAATATCAACATAATAATGCATAACAATTGAGTGGGAATACACTGAGTGCTTCGTTGGATAGAGATTTTGTTGTTAATAGCTTTGGTGTGGTGGGTTTAGGGGTCGAGGGGAGGAGGCAGGACGCACCTTTAATCCAGGCCATGTTTTGCGGGACAAGTGGTTGAAATAATTATGTGGTAATGATGTTTGGCTTTCAGGGCTTAATTGGGTCACCCATTCCCATATTTTGTGGGCTGCAGTCTTGTTTCCTTTAGTTAACAATAATATTCAATAGGGCTATCATAACTACTATTGGCTCACCTTCGATGTGTGTTGGATAAGAGGAAAGATATTTGTAAACAATTGTGTCAGATGATGTAATCTAGTCGGAAAGTTGGGCTTATCCTTGTTGCAAGCCCCCGTCGGTAATGCCCTGGTGCTTTTTAATACTCAGGGACTTTTACCAGAAAAGTTATTACGTGTACAGTTTCAGTCATTCTCGAGATCATAATGGGAGCAAACTGTTGGGTTATACAAAGAAATTACCTTAGAACGTTTGGTACTATATAATATTCTTATCAAAAACGTTTTAACCAATATAAAAGAGACAAGTTAAGTATACGCATATAAACACACACCAAGGCTTACCACTAAAATCCTAAAACAAAACTTAATGGCCAACGAGTGAGAGACATTACCGCAGCGACATCACGGACGAGAGTTTTTGACAAGGATAAGCCCAACTTTCCGATAAGATTAAATCATCTGACATTGTTTACAAATATCTTTCCCCTTTTCAAACACCAATAGTAGGTAGTTATGATAGCCCTATTGAATATTATTGTTTACAAACGGAATAAGACTGCAGCCCACAAAATATGGGAATGGGTGACCCAATTAAGCCCTGAAAGCCAAAAATCATTACCACATAATTATTTCAACCACTTGTCCCGCAAAACATGGCCTGGATTAAAGGTGCGTCCTGCCTCCTCCCCTCGACCCCTAAACTCACCACACCAAAGCTATTAACAACAAAATCTCTATCCAACGAAGCACTCAGTGTATTCCCACTCAATTGTTATGCAGCATTATGTTAATATAGGCATTCTAATGCTGATATGATTGTAATGGTTGACTATTTATCGCATTACCCTTAATATTATGTACAGACAAAAATTCACATTCAGGTTTACAGTTTCAGCAGCACGTGGAAAAATAAAATGTGAAATGTTAGGAAATATTTGGTGATGGCGCAGATATTTGAATATTATTGATGTGATGCAAACTTTTTGTTGATATAACTTATAAGTTTATATTAAACTTTTATTATTACTCATCACTTCGCCACCGTAATTTCATATAAATAAAAAAAAGCATTTACAATGATAATATTCACACATTCTAACGTACAAAAAGTTAAGAGAGTAGACCCTTGCCTATCGCAATCGAAACAATCGTGAAAGAACAAGATCAGTGAGCAAGTTATTAACATATATTGCAGGATTTTCTCTGTAAATGCTTCGTTGCAGAGATATAGGGTTTTTACTGCTGAAATAGATGACAATAAGATGGCAATTCCTTTTCAGCACCACTGTCAGCACCGTGATGTTTTTCTCATGTCTTACTCTGTTAAAGTAGTAGTAGTAGCAGTAGTAGTAGTAGTAGTAGCAGCAGCAGTATAGTGTTTTAGTAGTAGTAGTCGTAGTAGTAGCAGTAGTGGTAGTAGCAGTAGTAGTTGTGGTAGTATTCGCAGCAGTAGTAGCAGTAATTGCATCATTGGTAATATTGTGCATTCACTACTTTACCTGCACATATACGTAGTCTCGTGGCCTGCCATAATCCTTTCATGCACAACCCCCTCAACGATGCATGTGAAATTTTATAGTTCATGAATATTTTTGGTAAGCTTGCCGTTTACATTCCTCCTCCTCCTCCTTCACCGCCTTCTTCTCTGCTATTTCCCATCACTCCATCATTTTACTGTGCTCGACTTGATCTCTGTAATTTATCTTTCAATTTACTTTCTGCCTCGTATTTGCTCTCCATGCAGCTCCCAAATAGGACCTGCGTTCTTCTGCTCGCTGCTCCAATAGCTCAGCGTCATTTGCCTTCTTTCTCGTAGTTTTCATTAGGTGAGCCCATGATAGCAGAGGACACATATGCAAACTCAAACAGCGTATACGTACATCTTGCAGACATAAATTGTTTGGTTCTTATTGTTTTCGATCTAAAACATTATATTTAGCCAATTAATTTTATTTAGTATTTGAATAGTTTGGGCAGTACAATTAATATTCTCAATGGGCAGTTATCAGACATAAACTGAGCTTTCATCGTTCTTTTTTTTTTTTTACCTCTAGACTTAACTTGCAGATATTTTTTTCTTCGTCGGTCACAACGTCAGATGCTGTGGTCCACGTCCTGCCCGTTGTCCAACCTGTGACCATGCCAGAGAAAGACCATGATGCTATGTATTCCCAGACTAGCCTCTCGCTCTCGCTCTCGCTCTCGCTCTCGCTCTCGCTCTCGCTCTCGCTCTCGCTCTCGCTCTCGTCTCTCCCCTCTCTCGCTCTCGTCTCTCGCTCTCTCTTCTCCTCTCTGCTCTCGCTCTCGTCTCTCGCTCTCGCTCTCGCTCTCGCTCTCGCTCTCGCTCTTGCTCTTGCTCTTTTATACACAATGTATGTGTATGTCCTCAATTCGTTTTATTTTCATTTTTTAAGAACCCCGCCGGTATATATTTTCAGTTTCTGATTTTTTGTTCCTTAGTTGCTAGTTACATGGAATTTATAGATATGTATTAACTTTACTCTATTTTTCTAATTCGTATTTTATGGCAGCAGAGTTTCCGAGAGGTTTTTTCTTTCGGATTCATGCACTTAACCAGCGTTGATTCAATTTACTTACAGCGATGATTTTATTTTGCAAGCATTTCTACCTTTTCTTCATGCCATTTTCACCTGTTAGGAATTCTGTTTGTTTAATGTAGACAATTTTTCCTGCTCAGTATTTTTTTCTCTATCTTCTCTCCTGATTTTTACAGAGTACACTACGTACCTATCCTCTTCCTCTCTAAATTATTAAGTCTATCAATGAAAGGTTTATCTATCTTAATAAACTTGTAACTTTTTTCTTAACTTGAGGCTGTTGCATACATTATTAGACAACTTCTAAAGTAAATGTTTCCACACTAGCAAATATCAACTAGGTGTTGTATTTTCAGTTACTTTCACAATTTTCTCCTACTTAAGGGCGCTGCATCGACCAGATCAGTACCGAGATGCACCTGTCGACCCCCAGAATACTGGCTGCTCAAGGCAATGGAATAAGAAATACTCAGACGCCTGCGTGCACCAGATGGGCTTTATTGATATCCGCAGCGCCCTCACCAAGTGGTTGAAACACGCTCGAGGATCTTACAAGGCAAGTCCCGGCGGGCTTTGCTTAGTCGTGTGTGTGTATTCATCTAGTTGTATTCATCTAGTTGTATTTTACAGGGCCAGAGCGACACTCGTATGGCCCCGTCTCCATATCAACATTTTTATCATTCATCCTTAGTGCTTAGTTTTGGCCGAAGCCAGCACCCCGGGAGGGGGGTCACAAACCCCGGCTAACACCCGGTACCCATTCACTGCTGGGTGGACAGGGGCTCAGGTTTTAAGGAAACAGCCCATATGTTTCCGCTCCGCCCGGGGATCGAACCCGGGACTTCTCGGTTGTGAACCGAGCGTGCTACCCCTACACTACGGAGTACCCTGTGTGTGTGTGTGTGTGTGTGTGTGTGTGTGTGTGTGTGTGTGTGTGTGTGTGTGTGTGTTGTGCGCGCGTGTGTGTGTGTGTGTCATGTGTGTCGTGCGTGCGTGCGTGTTTCTTTGTTGTGAGTGTGATCGTCCACGGTGGTGCCCAAATACGAGCTGGACTCGCAATCGCCAGCTGTTACCCTCCCGGAGTGAGCTTGGAACTTATTATGACCGATCTTAGTAGGGTATGCTGGGACCTCACCCCCCCCCCCTTCCATCCCCTTGCTCAAAGGGTACAATAACCGCCCGAATTGGTCAGTGAAAAATCCCCATGAGCGAGCAAGTATTCGAACCGGCTAACCACAGAATGGCGTGCTAAAGTTATATCCATTTGACCATCGTAGTGGTAGTGTGTAATTCACCCATGGTCTTGTCCACGCGAGCTGGACTCGCGATCGCCAGTTTCACCCTCCCGATGTGAGCTAGGGACTCATTATACCCTATCTTATAATAGGGTAATGCTGGGACCTCATACACAACACCCCCCCATATTTTGTTTGTGTGCGCGCGTGTGTGCGTGCGTGCGTGTATATTGTATGATGTTTAACTTAATGTGGCATCATGAACTTTATATAACCATACATAACTTTGTACCTTCGAATAGACCTCCCTTTGTATCAATAAATCCACCCGTCATCAAAAGTAGGATAAACAGGCAGGGAAGACTGGAAATCCTTACAGTTGATGATGTCGAGACCGGAACCACGAGTCCAGTACAGAAAACATATTATGAGTCAGTGTAATCCCCTGACGCCTTACCTCTTTGTCTTCATTTTTTGTTGGTAAACCTAAGATCATTATGGTTGGGGTGTGGTACGTAATCGACACGTGATAGATAGATGGAAAATTCCGGGCTGTCTCTCACCCACCGCCCCTTTATGTTGGTGGTGGCTGCTTAGTCTTTTCTTTAGCCTTTTGTCAATCAACATCTAATGTTAGAGATTATAAGTAAAGTACGTTGATGGTCATTTGGAGTCTTCATCCGATTAGAAGGATTACACCTCAGCGTTCATCTCCTCGGGTCACGGCTAAAGCATCTGTGTTTTTGTGATCCGCTATTGCCTTCACTGTGTCGTGCTTCAGCTCTTACCATTAAAAGCTTGATACTATTCTTTCTAAGTGACCTCAGATAAGACAGGGAGTAAGTCATGTTCTTTTGCTCTTATATCATCAGGGTATTGCATATTTCATTGGCATTTTCTTATGCGCCTTTGTTACATTTTTAGTATGTATTTTATTTACACTCTGTTTTGCGAATATTTTCATCCTTCACCTTTCCACATCAGGTATTTACATAAAACAGCGGGCAGGGGACGAGATCATAATATTACATAAAACAGCGGGCAGGGGACGAGATCATAATATTACATAAAACAGCGGGCAGGGGACGAGATCATAATATTACATAAAACAGCGGGCAAGGGGACGAGATCATAATATTACATAAAACAGCGAGCAGGGGACGAGATCATAATGAAAAGAAATATGATGCACATGTAGTTCAGGCAACTTAGGAGTAAAGTGAGATTACAAGGGTTCATAAATATGCTTGCAATCGTTTAAAGAGTTTGTTTAGTAGTATCAGAAACTACCTATCTTTGCTACCATAACCTTCATGGCCAAAAATAATAAGCACCGAGGCAGCGTGCAGCCAAGAAAGCAACCCTTCTCTGCATGGCTTGACAAGGCTTCGCTCAGCCTGATTTAGGTGAAGGTCCGCCTGATGTCACAGGCATAACGGGTTACGTAGCGAGGGAATGATAGTATATTATATAAAAGATTGTTTTACCTAGAGCAATAATAACGAAATAGTATCTTCGTCACTAATGTATTGTAAGAATAGAGCCTCTCTTGAACTTATCAATATTCAGTATTAACTTTTTTTTATGTTTACATACCAAGGTTCCGTGCAACATCAGGCTATACATAGGCATGAGGGTAAGATGGTGCTGTCGTGGCATGTTATCAGCGGCACTATTTTCAGGCCAGAGCTTCCCACCAGGGAGTCCTTACTCACCACACCAGCGCCTTAATTAACAACACTGCCTCCCTGATCAGCTCCCGCAGTTCCCTTCAGATTTTATTATTTTCCGTCGTATTTCAGTCTCGTTATCTAGGGTTTTTATTGTCGATTTGTTAGTTTGTCATCGATGGTATTATACAAATATAGGAGGAACGTTACTCAACTAGGTATACGAGAGCCGATCTCAGGCACAGGACAAGTCAGCCTTCCATAATGATAACATGGCAGCCTTCCTTTGCGGCCTAAGCACATGCATTTAGACCAGTGCCGGTGGGTCTGTACATGTTACCCAGGACCTTTGGTTATTGGCTGCCGTTGATTTCAATAGACATTTTCAAGTGTGCGACAAAAGTATGAAAAATGTAAATGAAGAAAAGGGAAGATGACTTCCTAATTACTGGATATCAAAACTAAATGAAGTTCCTCAGACTCGGCAAATGAGCAAATCACTTTTCATTATTTATTAAGTTTGATTGTTTACTACAAGTGTCAAAGGGTCAGTATACTTTATTTGGGTTGGTTTCTCTTGCAAACTTTTTTTTAAAGATTTCGTGATTAAAAACCCATGTCAGTATTTTACATATATATAGACAAATCCTGTATCACTGGATACAGTGGTACTAATTCTATGGTACTAATATTAGTGCATTTATTTAGTCTTTAATAGAAAATGGAGTCAGTCGTCAGTCAGTTTTCATATTTCCCCTAACAGCACTTATACGTATCCATTCTTCTTCACCTTGTTATGGATGTTTAAATGTATCGATGTCATGCCTCAAGTATGGTCGTTCGCAAAGAAAAATAAATAAAGCTGCATGGTGTCTCGCTTGAGAGGCATCTATAATTGTATCTGGACCGATCGAAGAGAACTTACCACAAAGTAACTAAATGTGCTGGAACAAGGATCGTGACTTGACTAGAAGAGTAAGCCTTAAAGAAATTTCGCTTTGAAAGTGAAGATGATGATGTCAACAGGTCGAGAATACTGTGTTGTTTTGATGTCCGTCATGGAAACCATGACGGACTTTATTCACCAAGACAGTGTAGCGATCAACATACATGCCTTTGTCGCATCAGCAGCCATGTCATTAGGGTGAAAATAATAGTTTTTTTTTTTAGTTTTTTTTTTTAACATATGTGCCTATAGCGCCTGTAGGCAGTGGTGACCCAGGGCTCGGATGGTAGGCCCTGGAGGCTCGCATGAGGGCTGTGATGGTTGGCCCTCACCCGTGGTGGCGCAGGCAGGATTTTTATAGTGACGCCTGTGATTAGAGGCTCATGCCGACCCCCTGTGTACTCCGATGCACTCGCAATCGAAGGTAGAGTTAATGGGCAGCATGTGGGTGTTCTTAGGCCACTCGACGGTACAGAAAGGTTTTGGGTTTTGTCGGGGATCGAATTCGGGTCACCGAGAACGCCAGTCGGAGACGCTAACCACTCTGCTACCGCCTCCCCTAGATAAGAGTGCTCATGATAGAAGACAAATTAACAAAATCCTTTAAATATAACTGTATAAGTCGTGGACTTATTCCTCCTCTGCTAGGTATGGATGTGCGAGGGTGAATAAGGGACCCTCGGAACGTAGGCAGCAGCTGCCCGGTAGAAATTGAGCCTGTTATCCAAGAACGCTCTAATCAACAGTGTTTTATTGTCACCATCTCTTGGAAGTTCAAGAGTCGCACAGGAGCGTTACGAAGATGAACCTCCGTGAACATATATTTGGTAAAAAAAAAATTAAATGCTAATGATGTTGTTATTATCTATGTGAACGTTTACAATAGACACAGCTGACTGTCATATTGTGAAAATTGTTTATTTTTTGCAGACGATGAAGCCTAAGGAAAGGCTCATTGGTTAAGTATTTGTCAGTGCAATGTAGATAATAATTTGTAAAACATTTTAAATTTATGCACACAAAATTAGGAGCCGAGTACCAAACATAAATACAAATGACGAATTTTTTTAGTCAGTTATATTTGATTCTTCTAACAACTTTACTCTACAGTTCTCGATATGAGCAATAATTAGAAGCAGTTGCCCAGCGTTTGAGTTGACTTAGAAGAAGAGTTATTGACAAGGGTCAATAATGAAAGGGTTTGTTCCACTTCGGCAATAATTTTCAACCAAGACGAAAAAATACGGTATGCATTAATTAGCTAATTGTTAACCTGAATAGTTTTTTTGTTGGGGGGGGAAACTTATTTTTCTGAATAGTACGTCTAAGCGAAGATTATACTATTCGGTAACCCGTCCCCACCACCACACACAAACAAACTCTGTGGTTCGAATCCTCGCTGCTCCCCCCCATTCCCAGGCCCGCTGTCATCGTGGGGGGGATTGGGGCCCGACGCCCGGGGGACGACCTCCTGGTTGCTTCCTTAGCTTCGGGCTTCTGTCCTCGGTCTGACGAATTTTGCCTGGTCTTTCCTGTCTTCCTCCTTTTTTCCCCTCCTTTCCTCTATCTCTCCTCTTGTATCTCCTCCTATCCCCCTTTCCTCCTAAGGTGTGTGAGCCGTGCTGATGGGATATGAGGCTGGTTTTGGGTCAGTCACGAACGGCCTCAGGGTGCCACGGGCACGGTATACCCTTAAAACCATTGCCCTTACCCCTCTTGGGGGTTATGAGGAGCTGTCCGTTTATTTCCCACTCTGTACTCCAGGCTCACCATGGCCAATGATGATAATTTAACTTTTATAGGGGCTTTAGGGCCGGCCTCTCTACCAAATGACACTACTGATCCCCTGGTTTACCGACCCCTGCTTCTCTTTTGACTACGGCCCGGAATACTAAATTGCCCGTACCCCAAACTCGACCCTCAGAGTCACTTAGTGCTCCTGAGCCCCCTAGCCAGATCAAGAATCCAACCTCAGCACCAGGCGACACTCCAGCCGCAATCCCACTACCTCTTCCACCATACCTTCTCCATCCCTGCTTTCCTGCTCTTCCCCTCCAGATCCCTCCTCTACCCTTCCTCCTCCCCAACCTTCTTTGTCCTCCTCCTCATCATGTGTAGCTACTCTTGCACCCTACAACCCTTCTCCCTCCGGGAGACCTACAGTCCGCACGGTCACCTCTTCCACACGCCCACGCACATCTACTTCTCTCTCTCACCCCTCCATCGACACTCTTTTTGGTCCTGCAAAGTGGGACCGTTTCTTCATCGTCCCTAGCACCGCCCCTTACTCTGCTAACGCCCTACGTTTCACGGCATGCCTCCAACGGCAAGATGGCAAGGTTGCATTCCGTACCCGCCCCGACCTGTGTCGTGTGGGCAAGTGTCTGTTTGTGAGGTGGAGTCTGTTTACTAACAAAGTCAAAGAAAACGGGCGTTGAGGGGAATACTTACTAATATTGACTTGATCAACAAAGGCATGTCCAGGCGTCCTACGACAACAAATCCGTCTTTATTTATCATTAAAGGGTGAGGGGATGGGGCACGAAGTGGAACACTCGCCGACGTCGGCGAGAATTCCTATCGGCGACAGTTATAGGTATGGTTTTGAGCATATATGATATATGAGGCATTCAATTTCGTACAGAAATGTTCTCTGAACAGGAGATGGGGGTATATACGGGTGGTTAAGACATTTCTGTACGAAGTTGAATGCCTCATATATCATATATGCTCAAAACCATACCTATAACTGTCGCCGATAGGAATTCTCGCCGACGTCGGCGAGTGTTCCACTTCGTGCCCCATCCCCTCACCCTTTAATGATAAATAAAGACGGATTTGTTGTCGTAGGACGCCTGGACATGCCTTTGTTGATCAAGTCAATATTAGTAAGTATTCCCCTCAACGCCCGTTTTCTTTGTCTTTGTTAGTAAACAGACTCCACCTCACAAACAGACACTTGCCCACACGACACCGGTCCCGCCTGGTGACTGTTGACACCAGGGCCCAAGCTAATGCGCTGCTCAATCTTAAAGACCTCGATGGCAACTCCTCCTGCATCAAGCCCGACATAACTCTTAACACCTGCACTGGTACAGTTTCCATTCCCCCACGTTCTTGCCCCGTCGATGACACCGAATGGTCCGAGTGCGCGGATGTCCTCCTAGACCTTTTGGCAGAGGATTATGATGCCGTTGCAGTTTACTGCTACACCATCCCACCCCGAGGCCGCCGTAAGTCCCCTACCAACATTGCCAAAGTCACTTTCAAAAGGCAAGATCTTCCTGATAGCATTAATTTATGTTGCCGGTTTCACTACTCTGTTAAACCTTACCGCCCTACTCCCCGCCAGTGCCAGTCCTGCTTGCGTTTTCGACACCCTGCCAAGCACTGCCGATCCCTTGCCCGCTGCCCTTTTTGTGCTCAACTTGGCCATGCTCGTTCCACATGTCCTGCAACATCTCCCACTTGTGCGAACTGTGGTCGTTCCCACAATGTCTTCTACAGGGGTTGCCCTGTCTACCACTTCGAATCGGAAGTGGCATCCATCAGATTTGAGAAGGCCTTAACTTTATGGGAAGCCCGCCAAGAAGCTTGCCGCCTAGGCTTTTCGCCTACCCTTGTCTCCCAGCTTATTTCCAATCCCACTTTTCCGAATCCCCCTGCTACAACTTCTCCTACTACAACTTCTCCTACCCTCTTTTTCCCTGTTCCTCCTCCTCCCATTCCTCCTCCCTCCTTTACTCCTTCTGTTCTCCCCTCTCTCTCCTTAGCTAACCCTTATTCCGTCCTGAGTCCAGATATTCCGACCTCTACTCCTTCCTCGATTCCCCCACCCCTTCCTCCACGCATACTTCGGACTCCTCTTGTCAGACGACCTAAACATTCTTCCCCTTTTCCCCCCCTGAAGCCCTCCAGTATCTCTTCTTCCTCCTCAGTTCCTCACACCCACCTTTCTACGTCTCCTCCTACTAAGAAACCCTGTGCCTCCCAGGTCTTCCCTCTTGACTCTCCAGTTGAGACCATGGCTATGATCGAGGAGTACCTCGCTCAGCCTCAAGACATGACCCTTCTGCCCTCTTCACAAACCGCCTCATCATCCCCACCTTCATTCTCAACCCTCAAAGTCTCAGCTGAGATGCATCCTCTTCCCTCCCATCTTCCGCCTACCCCTCTTCCTCCTTCTGACTCTCAACTTCCCCGCCTTCTCCATCATTCTCCCCGCTGCACCTTTCCCCCTTTCTCTCTGATCACCTTATGTCCTCTCCCTCTTCTTCTACTACCTCTAACCGTCCCGCTGTTAAGTCTATTCTTAACTTACCCCTCCCTTCTGGGTGTACACGCGACTCCATTTTGTCTCAACAATCCCCATCTCTGTCCCCTCGCCCCCCTGACCCTACTGACTGTACTTCACCTACTACACTTGATCCCCCACCTGATATCCTTGATCCTGATAATACCTCCACTCCGGACGCTACCATTCCAACTATCATCACCCGCTGACCTCTACACTCTGTTCTTAATTGGAACATTCACGACTTCTGATCCCACAGACAAGACCTTTGTCTCCTGATTTCTTGCTATAAGACTCCAGTTATATGCCTCACATAAACTTTCCTTACTCCTCCCTATCCCAATTCCCATTTCATGATCTCCTTCCCCCAACAAATATACATCCTTCCTCTGATCTAACCATACTGCTATAACGTTCCGTTCCTTTCCCCTTCCCTCACCGTGTCACTCTTTCTCTATAACCCCTCCCCTTTATTATTATGCCTTGCCATAGTGCCATATGACCTCTGATGTCTGTCACATTTTCCCTTTTTAGCATTAAATCAATCAATCAATCCTCGCTACTCTCGGGGATTTTTCACTGAAAAATTCGGCGGTTACTGTCTCCTTTGAACAAGGGGATGGGGGTGTGTGGTGTGTGAGGTTCCAGCATTATCCAAAGATCGGTAATAATGAGCTCTAAGCTCGCTCCGGAAGGGTGAAACTGGCAGTCGCGAGTCCGGCTCGCGTGGACAAGACCATGGGTGAATGACACATGCATACATACATACCCACACATATGACAGTACGACAAAAATGCGGAGAACGAAGAAGCAACAAAAGTTAAGGGAATCTAAGTGGAGTGAGCTGAACTACAATTTCTCGCCGGCAGGATAAGGATACGAAAGTTACAATATATGGTTTAGCGTCTCAAGCCGAGACAAGCGATAAATTCCTGTGAGAACCGATATTGCCAGGGGCATCGCCGGCAAGATCTCTCTATACTTCTTGCATCAAATTTAAACTCTACACTTCTTGCATCAAACTTAATATATCTTCAATGTCAATTTAATACATCTGGTGTCCATTGCAATGTCATTACAGTTATACAGTCACAGAGTTCTCATTTCGGGGCAGCAGACGGTCTCAAGAGGTGTACTGTTCATGTTACCAAGTAGACTGCTCGAAGATTGCTGGGATGTTATCGTAATGCTTGGTTCGGCTCTCGGTGTAGGAGCTTAAAACACTACACATGCAGGACGCTTTGAAGGAAGAAGAGTGAGATTGACATCATCTGATTCTTTCCTTTAGGCATTTCATAGACACCAGCGAAAAATCTAAACAGCGTTGACATCAGGAAACATGAGGCAGAAGCGTGAGTTTAAACAATACATACATTTCTTCAAAGGATAACAATTATTTTGTAGAGAAAAGAAAAGTATTCATATATAACAAATTTTTTCTTGCGTAGAGATAGAGGTGAAGCAAAATAAAATGTACATTTATTTTTCAACGAAAGGAAATAAGAAGCTTAGTATCGCAGCCTTACACTGATGCTGTTAATTCACCCTGTCATATCCCGGAGTGAGCTCGCCTCTGATCTCTTGGGTTAGAAACCATCAATACATATTATAAGCCTTACTATTGAACAAAAATGTGAGAAGATAATTAGGATATTAAAATTAAGAATAAAACTTGTGATTCTCATCTTTTAATTATTTATTACAGTAAATACATACGTTGTCATTGTGTTAAAAAAAAGCCGTACAATTGTCTCTTAAAAGAGTTAAAAGAAGCGAGAAGTGCAGCTTCCTACCACGCTCTTGGCACCTTCTCTGAACAACAATAATTATCGTGCACACCTGACAAGGTGGCGATATATTGTGACCTTTCTGTCATTAGCATTTCATTAATTTTTAGGTAATACCGGGTCATCTTGAACCGGGCCAGTAACGCAGCGCCTCACACCCTTGTTGCCCGGAATGTCTCCTCTTCGACGATTGATTTGTCAAATTTATCAACCACAAGAAATAAATACATTGGTAGATAGAGGTGTGGTTAGGAGAGTAAAGATTATTACGAGCGAGCGCGAAGCGCTCGCGAATCCTCACTGGATACGGGATTTTTCTCACAATCAAGCGGCCGACCCGACCCGACCGACCATCACGCTTTTCAGGAGCTTATATCTTTGGAATCCCGCTTCCGATTGACAAGCGGTCTTCGCCATTTGATAGCCCCATTCAATCCCTTTTGTGTTGACATGTCTTGTCTCACGTGAGGGAGGGGTCAGCATGGCGCGTGGCGCGTGCCGCGTGAGGGGTGTCAGACAACGTTATCCTGCTATAGCTGAGAAACGGCTGTACCGACTAAGTTGAAATTTGGTGTGTGATTTGAGATCACACTCCTAGCAATGTCACACAGGTCAAACTCCGGGTGACGCCGCACGTGCGCACGTGCGGCGGGTTTCTACGGGCTCGCTCGTCCTTCGCCGATTAAGGCGTCTTATTGGTATAACTTATGTGAGATAAATATAAGTTCACTTCGTAACAAATTAATCTCCGATAGAACAAATCTTCGGCCCTGAAGTACTTGACAAATAATAAACTTATGTCCGAATTTGGAACTGTATTGATTATTCTAAGAAGGGAAGGAAGATGACGTGACTGGGTAGACATCTGGCCATCTAGCTAACATCTTGAGAGCATCTCATCATCATCCAAGATGTTAGGAGTTATGGACCAGACTCGGCCCTGCCCACTGGTGGTGCCCTACGTGTGTGGCATTCGATGATCCGATATATACGATGTGGATCATTACATAAAAAAAACTGTAACACTCCTCCTTTATATATTGTAGCTTTTCAAGTATGAGCGGTGCAGCAGATGTGAGGATGTGTTCCGGGTTGCGGGGCTGCACGCATCACAGGCTGAAAGGTCAAGGAGAGGGAGGGTTGCATTATAGCAGAGCAGCTTAGCGCATGATGAGACAAAAACATGATAGCATGGCACTGCTAGATTCATTGTACAAATTAGAGGCTTTCTCTGGTAGTTTATTGAAGTATTTTATCTATAGCGTTTATATTGATAATACATGAAAAAGAGGGAACTACTATTGACTATCAAGATTAAGTGAAATGTATATTCTCTTCCCTCTCTGCCTCCCGTTCTTCACTTAGCCTTCATTTGATCTGCACTCTATTCTTTCATCTGGCTTTCTCTCTCTGTTTTTAAGTTTTTCTATCTCGTTCTCATTTTTGTAACTCCCATGAAACTAAGATGGGACTACTCTTCTTGACTATCAGATTTCTAAGTGAATGTTACTATTCTCTCTTCTCCTCCTCTCTCTCTCTCCTTCTCCTCTCTCCTCCTCTCCTCTCTCGCTCTCTCTCTCTCCTCTCTCTCTTCCTCTCCCTCCCCTCCTCTCTCCGTTCTTCCAGTTGACCAGTAAGTTAAAATGAAAATTTCGTTACCAACACTTAACATTATTTGTTAGCGAAATATTTATTTTCAGGGCGCTACATCTTGATGGGGAGGCACCATTACCTTTGCAAATTGAGACCAAAAATTTCTTCATAAACTTAGTAATGCAGAGTAATTGTCACAAATCAACTGAAATGCAGAGTAAAGGTCAAATGTTCTGAACCTTGGACATCAATTGGTAAAGCCTACAGCTATGGTACATTCACAGTATTTGAATAATTTGGCTTTTGGCATTTAAACATGTATCTATCCTTTATAGTGTGGACATAAATTCCTCGGCTTATGATAAAGGATGCTTGAATATTTGCTATATTTTCGAAGAGAAAAAAAATGCGTATAATGTATGTTAACAAATCTTAGCTATTAGCGTATTACAGCCGTCATAAACATACCTGGTGCCCCTCGTGGCGGCAGTTGAGACAGTATAATTACGGGCGTTAACAGTTTCCTGGAGTCACGCATCGCTATCGGATGGTATTTCTTCATCCCTTCCTTCCTCCTTTCCCCCTTCAATCCACTCTTCCCTCTCCATCTTACTTGTCCCTCCAGCCATTCTTCCCTCTCCGCGTTACTCTGAACTGATACAAATTTATGTAACGGATACTATACATATTCATGCAGTATCCGTTACATAAATTATCTTATTCTTCTTTTCTTCCTTTTCCTCCTCCGTCCATCCATCGCTGCCCCTTGGTCACCATACGTTCATTAATTTCATATCAGTCACCCTCGATGGTAGAGTCATAAGGAGGATAACATAACTCTTTTGTATCTTTGCTCTCCTGCACCTGTCATTATATTTATCCCTTCTCCTACACTCCTCATTGATCGTCCATACAAGATACCTAGTCTATCATCTTTTGTCTGTCCCAAGAATAATATATTAAATCGGCTTTTATCAGTGTGTCTGCATTAAGGGATTAAATACCAGCAATAGCTTGAACAGTTAGGTTTGGTTACGTAACCAGCGTCCAGGTTAGGTTAGTAAACTAGAGGGGAGCAGACCCCCCAGTTAGGTCAGATTACGTAACCAATGTTCATGTATTGTAATAAACTGCAGATTTAGAGTGTTTTGGGACAGGCGAAAAATGTGTCCAATAATGAGATATCCTTTAGTCTTCCTTTTCATCAATTACAAGTGGAACTGTCGCTGAAAATGTTGACGTCGACGAGTATTCCACCGTCGACGAGAATTCTCGGTTGGTGTTTCGCCGAGAATTCCGGTCGACGACCGTACCATAAACCCCTGGATGATGTGCCTTCATTCACTATGACAGGAACATTAAACAACAAATCCAGTTAATTATCTGCTGCTCGCTTTATTTTACTATCGCGAAGATGTCAATGGTTTTCGACGTGAAAAAAAATGGCAGCACTGTCGGACAGGGGCGTAAACAATTCCAGCTTTAAGAGTCTTGGACTAGTTCTTGGAGTGGTGTGCTCTAGGAACGGTTTTTTTTAAAATCAACCAACGCAGAAATGCGAGATATATTTTTAATGCATATACATTTTATAAGGCACCTTCTCGGGC
Organism: Chionoecetes opilio; assembly: GCA_016584305.1. NCBI lineage: Eukaryota > Metazoa > Arthropoda > Malacostraca > Decapoda > Majidae > Chionoecetes > Chionoecetes opilio. The sequence goes on from JACEEZ010020152.1 coordinate 404,057, forward strand.
GCTTCAGTTGCGTGGTCTAATGGTTTTCCTTCGCTGGCCCTGAGACGCCAGCTCTTCATCACTGGAATAATTAAACTATTTTTCAAATCAAACTAATATTCGGGCTCGGAAGGTGTGTTTATAGCCGTAATAACCGACAAGAGCCGAGAGTGGAGGGAAGACGATGACGCTCCAGTGCTGTCAACAGCAAAAAAACTTTCTTGAACTACTCGCTGAGGGCAGTCGTGGGATTGGGGAAGGAAGGGCGAGAAATATTTTGACGCGAGACTAGATATCAAATTATATTCAGATATGCTTTCCCTTGAAAAATAATAATAGCTACATCCAGGAATATAATATTTACGTTCATCATAACACGTGTGTTGATTAAAAGAGTTGTGTTCTGGAAATGTTGTTGTGATAAGGGAAAGAAATATCCCTATTTTTATCAACATTTATTATTTTCCTTAACATTTCACCCGCAGTGCAATGGTCCTCGGTGCCCACTTAAGGTGAACCTGCTGTGCCTAGATATGGATCAACACGAGGGAAGGAGAGGTGGAGGTGTTACAAAGGGTGACTGTCATTGCGTGCCGCACCTCGTAACCCCACACACACAAGGAAAGAAATATATGAATGAAAAAAAGAATAATAGAATATGGAAGCCCAGTATAGATGAAATCCAAAAATACAGGCGAGTGTTTCTTTAATCAACGACACGAAGGTGAGGTTGTGTCCGTGTTATGGGGTCAGGTGTGTGGGAAGACCAGGGTGGAGGTGTTGAAATTTATCCATTTGTCCATCAAAGTTCTACTTCGGTGTTTGTCTGTTTCCATCTATCCATCTACCTCATTTGCTCATTTTTTTGGTGTTCTGACTACTTGTAAGTGACTTATTTTATTATTTATTTCCTTGTTATTGCCTTGTCTTTGTTTGTGGACCGGTCTCTCTCATTAATGGCAGCATAATCATTACGGTAAATATAATGTAGTTTCAGGGAGGCGGTAGCGGAGTGATTAGTGTCTCCGACTGGCGTTCTCGGTGACCCGAGTTCGATTTCCGAAGAAAACCAAAACCTTTCTGCATCGTCGAGTGGCCTAAGAACACCCACATGCCCTGCCCATCAACTCTACCTTCGATTGCGAGTGCATCGGAGGACACAGGGGGGCGGCATGAGCCTCTAATCACAGGCGTCACTATAAAGAATCCTGCCTGCTCCTCCACGGGCGAGGACCAACCATCACAGCCCTCAAGTGAACCTCCAGAGCCTACCATCCGAGCCCTGGGCCACCACTGCCTACAGGCGCTATAGGCACAAATGTAAATAAAAAAAAAGTTGCGTCAATAGCCAAATTTACGAAGAAGGGTTTCAAGGCTACGTAGAGGACCATTACGTGGTTCGAGAAATAAATACCCTGCGACCTTATAAGTGCTGGTGTAGCACACTTTGGTAACTATTTCTGATGGACGATGGAAAGAGGACGGCAAATAGAGCTTGAACGATGGCTCCTAACTGACCTCGAGTCTGATGAATGCTCTGTTTGCGTGAATTAATGCTCTGTTTGCGTTAAGTAATGCTGTTTGCGTTAATTAATGCTTACGTTCAGTGCGTTCATGCAAAAAAAAAAAACTGCAGAATTCTCCTGGTCGAATTTATATTTTTTAATTAATTTAGCTTCCGCGCAAAATAGCAAGGATTCCAAATGCTAACATGCTGATTGCGTAGGCACTCCAGGTTTTCTTAACAATTCTATATAATAACTAACTTCGTGAATAAGTATTGTATAATGATAAACAAATAGAATGTTTAACATGGACACTTTACCTAATTTAGATGTCGATCATTCGGGAACGAATATGTTGAATACCTTCCCTACTCGATGGAAAGCTGAAGATTTAGTGAACTTGGCGTGGCTGTGTTATAATATGTAACCGTACCATAAACAGATCATACAGCTGTAACTCATTGGCCATAAACATATTTTGATTAGTCTTTTAAATTTCTGGTCAATATTTAAAGATTCTCCCTTGGTTTCTAGTATCTCATAATTTTCTCCGGCGAAGTAGTCATTATAAAGTTTTAATTTTCTCCGGCGAAGTAGTCATTATAAAGTTTGTGTACCTAGACAGAGTTTTATACCTCAAAATCGTTATTATTGGACTTAATATAAATAATTATCTTAATCTGAAACAATTTTACGAGTAAGCATTTATTGTAACGGTAGATATTTAATGCACATTTTAGACTTATTTATTTTTTATCCCCACAGGGTTGTTGCTAGGAAGCAGCAGCTCGCCGCTCTTAACATCCGGTGACCATCAGTTGGCGACACACACTGTTGAAATGCAAACCCACGCAGAGATTTCCGTGTGGGCAGACAGACTTCTGCGCCAGCAGCTGCTGATGAATGAAGCTTCTTTCTGGCGCTCGTTCAACATTATACTATTACACCTGCTGGAAAGATTTTTAAATTAATAAAATTTTAGAAAGTACTGCTATTTATCATTAACTCTCCTCTTACGTTTGTGGTTTTTCTACGGAGACTCTTCGAGGTATTTTCGACTTAAAAACTGTATTAAGGGAAATTTTTGGCCATTTTCGGAAATTTTATGGAGATTTAGATGGTTTTAGTTAACTAAATATTGAACATCAATCAAAGTCTATATTATTAATAAGTCGATTACAGGATTGTAAAGTGTATAGACTATATAGTCTACACTTTACAATCCTGTAATCGACTTATTAAGAATATAGACTTTATGGATATTTTCAATATTTAGTAAACTAAAACCATTTAAATCTCTCAAGTCGAAAATACTTCGAAGAGTCTCCGTAGAAAAACATATATATTTGATATCTATTAATTATAAAGAATGTACACTACAATATGTATAATGCAGATGTATGAGTTTAAGGCTGTATTTGCCTACACTCGAGTACACTACACACGAGTATGCGTATGTCTAATATATTAATAACTTATGTTACACGCAAAATACTCGTATACGTACATGTACACATACTGAAGAAAATCAATATCAAGTCTAAATAATGAAAAAAACTAATATTATGCGTAGATACTACTGTAAAAACAAAACAAGAAACATCACCGAGAAACGCAAACTTGAAAATGAAAAGATTGATCATATAATTATCTTTGCAAAAAACTCATGTGTCAATTTCGATCAAGAATATATTTCTGATAATCAGAAATGTGATATAAATCATGCATATAAACCTGCTGCATATTTTGCAGCCTAAATAACATTCACTGAGGCTAATGCAAAATCACAATTAAAGCGCCATTAACTTTTGACGTTATGCCTTAATGAAAGATAATCGGATTCTAACAATTACAATAACTTCGCCCGGTTCTATTTTCTCTACCCGAGCATCACCACGCTCCTGCTGCTGCTTCCCTTAACGCTCCCTCTAAGACTTGCATTCATCTTACTCATTAACACAAAAGCCTTTTTCTCCTGTCCTATTGTGACTTGTCATACACAAAGCAGCCAGCCATGACTACACTGACCTGTTATGGATATCAACAGCTGAACCTTCAGTACCTGCTGGTGTGAAGCATCGCTGACTCAGGAGAAACATCGAAATCTTGGGCCTGGAGAATGTCAGTCCAGATTTGTTCCCCGCCGACCCAGTGCAGGTTAGTGCTGCGAGAAGCAAAAGCTATAGTCATATTTTGCTGAATAAGAAGTGTATAATATTGAGTGAAGAAGTGAATAATAAAAAAGTGCGGAATATTCAATTCACTTATGTACATCATAAGGACTTGCTGTGGTAGCATAATATAACTCAATACTTAAATCACACGTGGTGTCGTCAATACTTATTACTCCAATCATCTATTAACACCTAAATTTCTTTGTACATGACAACTGAATAGTTATATGTAGTGTATACGTATGTAGTTCGTAAGTGTATATAATATATCATAAGGCTCTTATTTTTGTTCTTACTTGCATCAATTTCCCCTAAAAGATTTATCATTACAATATTGATATAATTTTTTTGTAATCTCTCTCTCTCTCTCTCTCTCTCTCTCTCTTCTCTCTCTCTCTTCTCTCTCTCTCTCTCTCTCTCTCTCTCTCTCTCTCTCTCTCTCTCTCTCTCTCCGTCTCTCTCTCTCTCTCTCTCTCTCTCTCTCTCTCTCTCTCTCTCTCTCTCTCTCTTCTCTCTCTCTCTCTCTCTCTCTCTCTCTCTCTCTCTCTCTCTCTCTCTCTCTTCTCTCTCTCTCTCTCTCTCTCTCTCTCTCTCTCTCTCTCCTCTCTCTCTCTCTTTCTCTCTCCTCTCATCTCTCTTCTCCCTCTCTTCTTCTCTCTCTCTCCTCCTCTCTCTCTCTCATCTCTCATCTCTCTCTCTCTTCTCTCTCTCTCTCTCTCTCTCTCTCTCTCTCTCTCTCCCCTCCCTCTCCCTCTCCCTCTCTCTCTCTCTCTCTCTCTCTTCTCTCTCTCTCTCTCTCTTTACATATAACTAAAGCCCAAAGGTGCACTGTCGTGTGCTACCTATCTTAGGGGCAATATTCTCTCTCTCTCTCTCTCTCTCTCTCTCTCTCTCTCTCTCTCTCTCTCTCTCTCTCTCTCTCTCTCCTCTCTCTCTCTCTCTCTCTCTCTCTCTCTCTCTACTCTCTCCTCTCTCTCTCCTCTCCTCTCTCTCTCTCTCTCTCTCTCTCTCTCTCCTCTCTCTCTCTCTCTCTCTCTCTCTCTCTCTCTCTCTCTCTCTCTCACTCTCCTCTCTCATTGGTGCAAGTGCTGTTAGGGAATGGCTTTACGGAACTATAACTTATCTCTCTCTCCTTCTGTCTTCCCACATCCTCTGTCTTCACACTCCCTCTTTCTTCCCACACCCTCTGTCTTCACACTCCCTCTGTCTTCACACTCCCTCTGTCTTCACACTCCCTCTGTCTTCACACTCCCTCTGTCTTCACACTCCCTCTGTCTTCACACTCCCTCTGTCTTCACACTCCCTCTGTCTTCACACTCCCTCTGTCTTCACACTCCCTCTGTCTTCACACTCCCTCTGTCTTCACACTCCCTCTGTCTTCACACTCCCTCTGTCTTCACACTCCCTCTGTCTTCACACTCCCTCTGTCTTCACACTCCCTCTGTCTTCACACTCCCTCTGTCTTCACACTCCCTCTGTCTTCACACTCCCTCTGTCTTCACACTCCCTCTGTCTTCACACTCCCTCTGTCTTCACACTCCCTCTGTCTTCACACTCCCTCTGTCTTCACACTCCCTCTGTCTTCACACTCCCTCTGTCTTCACACTCCCTCTGTCTTCACACTCCCTCTGTCTTCACACTCCCTCTGTCTTCACACTCCCTCTGTCTTCACACTCCCTCTGTCTTCACACTCCCTCTGTCTTCACACTCCTCTGTCTTCACACTCCCTCTGTCTTCACACTCCCTCTGTCTTCACACTCCCTCTGTCTTCACACTCCCTCTGTCTTCACACTCCCTCTGTCTTCACACTCCCTCTGTCTTCACACTCCCTCTGTCTTCACACTCCCTCTGTCTTCACACTCCCTCTGTCTTCACACTCCCTCTGTCTTCACACATCCTCTGTCTTCACACATCCCTCTGTCTTCACACTCCCTCTGTCTTCACACTCCCTCTGTCTTCACACTCCCTCTGTCTTCACACTCCCTCTGTCTTCACACTCCCTCTGTCTTCACACTCCTCTGTCTTCACACTCCCTCTGTCTTCACACTCCCTCTGTCTTCACACTCCCTCTGTCTTCACACTCCCTCTGTCTTCACACTCCCTCTGTCTTCACACTCCCTCGTCTTCACACTCCTCTGTCTTCACACTCCTCTGTCTTCACACTCCCTCTGTCTTCACACATCCTCTGTCTTCCCACATCCTCTGTCTTCACACTCCCTCTGCCTTCACACTCCCTCTGTCTTCACACTCCCTCTGTCTTCACACTCCCTCTGTCTTCACACTCCCTCTGTCTTCACACTCCCTCTGTCTTCCCACATCCTCTGTCTTCACACTCCCTCTGTCTTCACACTCCCTCTGTCTTCACACTCCCTCTGTCTTCACACTCCCTCTGTCTTCACACTCCCTCTGTCTTCACACTCCTTCTGTCTTCACACTCCTTCTGTCTTCCCACATCCTCTGTCTTCCCACATCCTCTGTCTTCACACTCCCTCTGTCTTCACACTCCCTCTGTCTTCACACTCCCTCTGTCTTCCCACATCCTCTGTCTTCCCACATCCTCTGTCTTCACATTCCCTCTGTCTTCACACTCCCTCTGTCTTCCCACATCCTCTGTCTTCCCACATCCTCTGTCTTCACACTCCCTCTGTCTTCACACTCCCTCTGTCTTCACACTCCCTCTGTCTTCACACTCCCTCTGTCTTCCCACTCCCTCTGTCTTCCCACATCCTCTGTCTTCCCACATCCTCTGTCTTCACACTCCCTCTGTCTTCACACTCCCTCTGTCTTCACACTCCCTCTGTCTTCACACTCCCTCTGTCTTCACACTCCCTCTGTCTTCACACATCCTCTGTCTTCCCACATCCTCTGTCTTCCCACATCCTCTGTCTTCACACTCCCTCTGTCTTCACACTCCCTCTGTCTTCCCACATCCTCTGTCTTCCCACATCCTCTGTCTTCACACTCCCTCTGTCTTCACACTCCCTCTGTCTTCCCACATCCTCTGTCTTCCCACATCCTCTGTCTTCACACTCCCTCTGTCTTCACACTCCCTCTGTCTTCACACTCCCTCTGTCTTCACACTCCCTCTGTCTTCACACTCCCTCTGTCTTCCCACATCCTCTGTCTTCCCACATCCTCTGTCTTCCCACATCCTCTGTCTTCCCACATCCTCTGTCTTCCCACATCCTCTGTCTTCCCACATCCTCTGTCTTCACACTCCCTCTGTCTTCACACTCCCTCTGTCTTCACACTCCCTCTGTCTTCACACTCCCTCTGTCTTCACACTCCCTCTGTCTTCACACTCCCTCTGTCTTCACACTCCCTCTGTCTTCACACTCCTCGTGTCACACTCCCTTCTTCACACGCCCTCTGTCTTCACACGCCCTCTGTCTTCACACTCCCTCTGTCTTCACACGCCCTCTGTCTTCACACGCCCTCTGTCTTCACACGCCCTCTGTCTTCACACGCCCTCTGTCTTCACACGCCCTCTGTCTTCACACGCCCTCTGTCTTCACACGCCCTCTGTCTTCACACGCCCTCTGTCTTCACACGCCCTCTGTCTTCACACTCCCTCTGTCTTCACACGGCCCTCTGTCTTCACACGCCCTCTGTCTTCACACGCCCTCTGTCTTCACACGCCCTCTGTCTTCACACGCCCTCTGTCTTCACACGCCCTCTGTCTTCACACGCCCTCTGTCTTCACACGCCCTCTGTCATCACTCTCCCTCTGTCTTCACTCTCCCTCTGTCTTCACACTCCCTCTGTCTTCACACTCCCTCTGTCTTCACACTCCCTCTGTCTTCACACTCCCTCTGTCTTCACACTCCCTCTGTCTTCACACTATCTCTGTCTTCACACTCCCTCTGTCTTCACACTCCCTCTGTCTTCACACTCCCTCTGTCTTCACACTCCCTCGTCTCACACTCCTCTGTCTTCACACTCCCTCTGTCTTCACACTCCCTCTGTCTTCACACTCCCTCTGTCTTCACACTCCCTCTGTCTTCACACTCCCTCTGTCTGCACACTCCCTCTGTCTGCACACTCCCTCTGTCTTCACACTCCCTCTGTCTTCACACTCCCTCTGTCTTCACACTCCCCTCGTCTTCACATCCCTCTGTCTTCACACTCCCTCTGTCTTCACACTCCCTCTGTCTTCACACTCCCTCTGTCTTCACACTCCCTCTGTCTTCACACTCCCTCTGTCTTCACACTCCCTCTGTCTTCACACTCCCTCTGTCTTCACACTCCCTCTGTCTTCACACTCCCTCGTCTTCACACTCCCTCTGTCTTCACACTCCCTCTGTCTTCACACTCCTCTGTCTTCACACTCCCTCTGTCTTCACACTCCCTCTGTCTTCACACTCCCTCTGTCTTCACACTCCCTCTGTCTTCACACTCCTCTGTCTTCACACTCCCTCTGTCTTCACACTCCCTCTGTCTTCACACTCCCTCTGTCTTCACACTCCCTCTGTCTTCACACTCCCTCTGTCTTCACACTCCCTCTGTCTTCACACTCCCTCTGTCTTCACACTCCCTCTGTCTTCACACTCCCTCTGTCTTCACACTCCCTCTGTCTTCACACTCCTCTGTCTTCACACTCCCTCTGTCTTCACATTCCTCTGTCTTCACATTCCCTCTGTCTTCACACTCCCTCTGTCTTCACACGCCCTCTGTCATCACTCTCCCTCTGTCTTCACACTCCCTCTGTCTTCACACTCCCTCTGTCTTCACACTCCCTCTGTCTTCACACTCCCTCTGTCTTCACACATCCTCTGTCTTCACACTCCCTTGTCTTCACACTCCCTCTGTCTTCACACTCCCTCTGTCTTCACACTCCCTCTGTCTTCACATCCTCTGTCTTCACACTCCCTCTGTCTTCACACTCCCTCTGTCTTCACACTCCCTCTGTCTTCACACTCCCTCTGTCTTCACACTCCCTCTGTCTTCACACTCCCTCTGTCTTCACACTCCCTCTGTCTTCACACTCCCTCTGTCTTCACACTCCCTCTGTCTTCACACTCCCTCTGTCTTCACACTCCCTCTGTCTTCACACTCCCTCTGTCTTCACACTCCCTCTGTCTTCACACTCCTCTGTCTTCACACTCCCTCTGTCTTCACACTCCCTCTGTCTTCACACCCCTCTGTCTTCACACTCCCTCTGTCTTCACACTCCCTCTGTCTTCACACTCCCTCTGTCTTCACACTCCCTCTGTCTTCACAACTCCCTCTGTCTTCACACTCCCTCTGTCTTCACACTCCCTCTGTCTTCACACTCCCTCTGTCTTCACACTCCCTCGTCTTCACACTCCCTCTGTCTTCACACTCCCTCTGTCTTCACACTCCCTCTGTCTTCACACTCCTCTGTCTTCACACTCCCTCTGTCTTCACACTCCCTCTGTCTTCACACTCCCTCTGTCTTCACACTCCCTCTGTCTTCACACTCCCTCTGTCTTCACACTCCCTCTGTCTTCACACTCCCTCTGTCTTCACACTCCCTCTGTCTTCACACTCCCTCTGTCTTCACACTCCCTCTGTCTTCACACTCCCTCTGTCTTCACACTCCCTCTGTCTTCACACTCCCTCTGTCTTCACACTCCCTCTGTCTTCACACTCCCTCTGTCTTCACGCTCCCTCTGTCTTCACGCTCCCTCTGTCTTCACGCTCCCTCTGTCTTCACGCTCCCTCTGTCTTCACACTCCCTCTGTCTTCACACTCCCTCTGTCTTCACACTCCCTCTGTCTTCACACTCCCTCTGTCTTCACACTCCCTCTGTCTTCACACTCCCTCTGTCTTCACACTCCCTCTGTCTTCACACTCCCTCTGTCTTCACACTCCCTCTGTCTTCACACTCCCTCTGTCTTCACACTCCCTCTGTCTTCACACTCCTCTGTCTTCACACTCCCTCTGTCTTCACACTCCCTCTGTCTTCACACTCCCTCTGTCTTCACACTCCCTCTGTCTTCACACTCCCTCTGTCTTCACACTCCCTCTGTCTTCACACTCCCTCTGTCTTCACACTCCTCTGTCTTCACACTCCCTCTGTCTTCACACTCCCTCTGTCTTCACACTCCCTCTGTCTTCACACTCCCTCTGTCTTCACACTCCCTCTGTCTTCACACTCCCTCTGTCTTCACACTCCTCTGTCTTCACACTCCCTCTGTCTTCACACTCCCTCTGTCTTCACACTCCCTCTGTCTTCACACTCCTCTGTCTTCACACTCCCTCTGTCTTCACACTCCCTCTGTCTTCACACTCCCTCTGTCTTCCCACTCCCTCTGTCTTCCCACTCCCTCTGTCTTCCCACTCCCTCTGTCTTCCCACTCCCTCTGTCTTCACACTCCCTCTGTCTTCACACTCCCTCTGTCTTCACACTCCCTCTGTCTTCACACTCCCTCTGTCTCCACACTCCCTCTGTCTTCACACTCCCTCTGTCTTCACACTCCCTCTGTCTTCACACATCCTCTGTCTTCACACATCCTCTGTCTTCACACTCCCTCTGTCTTCACACTCCCTCTGTCTTCCCACATCCTCTGTCTTCCCACATCCTCTGTCTTCCCACATCCTTTGTCTTCACACTCCCTCTGTCTTCCCACATCCTCTGTCTTCCCACATCCTCTGTCTTCCCACATCCTCTGTCTTCCCACATCCTTTGTCTTCACACTCCCTCTGTCTTTCCACATCCTCTGTCTTCCCACATCTTCTGTCTTCCCACATCCTCTGTCTTCCCACATCCTCTGTCTTCCCACATCGTCTGTCTTCCCACATCCTCTGTCTTCCCACATCCTCTGTCTTCACACTCCCTCTGTCTTCACACTCCCTCTGTCTTCACACTCAGTCTTTCCATCCCTGTCTTCCCTACTCTACTCCATCTCTCTTCCTACTTTATCTCTCTTCTTAATCAATCTCTCTTCTTATCCCTCTCACTTTCTTCTCTCTCACTCTTCTACTCTTTTTTCTCCTTCACTTTCTTTTCCCTCACTCTTCCTTCTCCATATTTTCTCCATATTTCCTCCTTTTTCTCTCTTTTTCCCTTTTTCTCAACAATTATATAAATTCAAAGACATAAAAATGTACATTATATACAAATAAACATACATAATAACAATTACTAAAAGTGTACGTGTGTCCCGGCACTGCTGCTGTCATTGCCAATCAATCAATCATTGGGGGCATACGCCGGGGGACGCGTCGCCTCGCCCACCCTATAACGCCACTCCCGGGGTCCCCACACGCGAGTCCCCATGCAGGTTCCCTGCCCATACCAAGCAACTCTCGACAGGAAACATCAACTTGCCCCAGCCACGAGCCTTGTGGGCGTCCCTTTGCTCTCCTCCACGCCGGATTGTCTTTTACAGATACAACCTAATGGGAAGTATCGGTTTCGGGGTAGCGTGCTACATGCCCATTAGAGCCGAGGTTGGCGCTGACAGACTATATGTAGGTAATAAGCCTCGATTCAGTCGCACGGTGTAATCGTTGATTTGACATGTAATCATCCCAGCGATACCCCATGATTCTGCGAAGACACTTATTACCAAAAGCATCGATTCGCCTCTTCAAGTTGCTATTTAGTGACCATGTCTCACAACCATAAAGTAAGACAGGGATTACAAGCGACTTGAAGATCCGGATCTTTGTCCTCCTACAATGGTACCGACAACGCTAAATACTCGTGCTAAGCGAGTCCATAACACCGCGGACTATGCCAATCCGCAGTAAGACATCTGGACGTGACCCGCCGTCATTATGGACTGCGATACCAAGGTATAAAAAACTTTCCAAGATCTCAATGTCCTCGCCACACGCATGAACAGACTGTTATATTGCATCTAGTAAGCCTCCAAACACCTGGACCTTGGTCTTGAGCTAGGAGACCTCGAGTCCCAAAGGCTTTGCCTCCTCGTGCAACGCCTCGAGAGCCATCACCAGGACCTCCAGCGACTCAGCAAAGATTACTGCATCATCGTCAATAATATTGATAAATGTAGCGTTATGAATGTTGGTAGAAAAAACCCTGGTAATAGATATACCATAAGCAATGTATCGCTGAAAAGATCAGAAGGTGAAAAAGATCTTGGAGTGAGGGTGAGCCCAGACCTCCGACCTAGGAAACAATGTATTGAGGCCAGAAATAGAGCTAATAGAGTATTAGGATTCATTACCAGAAGTGTTAAAAGTAGAAGTGCGGAAGTTATTCTAAAGCTTTATCTGGCTCTAGTCAGGCCTCACCTAGACTATGCAGTTCAGTTTTGGTCTCCATATTACAGGATAGATATAGTGTTGTTAGAAAAAGTGCAGAGAAGGATGACCAAAATGATACAAGGGATGCGTAACTTTAGTTATGAGAGGAGATTGAAGTTATTAAAATTACACTCACTCGAGAGACGCAGAGTAAGGGGCGATCTGATAGAAGTTTTTAAGTGGATAAAGGGATTTAATAAAGGAGAGGTAGGAAAAGTTCTTACGGCTTTTAACCAGGGTAGAACAAGAAGTAACGGATTCAAGCTGGAAAAGCGTAGATTTAGAAAGGAAATAGGGAAAAACTGGTTCACAAATAGGGTGGTGAATGAGTGGAATGGTCTCAGTAGACAGGTAGTTAGTGCGGAGTCATTAGGGAGCTTTAAAGGGGAGCTGGATAGGTTCATGGATGGGGATGAAAGGTGGATGTAGGTAGTGTTAGGTGACAGGAACTACCACGTGTAGGCCTCGCGGCCTCTTGTAGCTTCCTTATTTTCTTATGTTTCTTATGTTTCGGCAAAAACAAGATCAGTGATCTTGGTGTTGCCGAGCAATGCACCACAATTACTTTGATCTACAACTTTGCCCAATACCCAGTCCATACAAGTGTTGAAAAGTGATGGGGCAAGGACACACCCTTGCTGCACTCCTGTATTCACAGGAAAGAAGCTAGATATACCCCCCCTCACACACTTTATAGCACTCTCAGTCCCAGAGTACAGACCAGTCATCAAAACAATAGTCCTTGCAGGAATCCCGCGAAGTCGCAGCAGATCCCAGACTGACTCAATATGCACTGAGTCAAACGCCTTCTTGAGATCAACATAGGCTGTAAGTATCCCTTGTCGAAACTCACGTCGGCGTTCCACCAGGACACGAAACGCTAGGATACGGTCCGTTGTTGACTTACCAGGCGTGAACCCAGACTGCTGAGGTCTCTGATGCTTCAGTAGATGGCTGCGGATCCGTGTCAGCAATAGATGGGCAAGCACCTTGCCTAGCACGTTGAGCAGTGTAATACCAAGGTAATTATTGCAGTCCTGACGATCTCCTTTCCCTTTTCCAGTCAGGAGGAATGGTACCTGATTCCCACACGGCAGTCTTGACAGCATGCAACCCCGGATCATGGCCTCAACCCCAGCTTTGAGGAGCTCCGCACTGATATTACAAACAAGTAGAAAATGCTTCAGGTACCCTGAAGACATGAAAAAGGGAAGATGACTCTTGCGGGTGTTGTTTTGTAGATCAAGAAGTGTCAAGAAGAAGGAAACAAGGCTAGTGTGGACATGGGAAAGATTGCGAAGAATAGAAACAAGGTGGCAAAGATGCCTTTGGACATGAGAAAATTTGGCAGGAAAGAAACTGGGTGTCACTCAACCACTTCTGTGTAGGACAATAGCACTATTCTCTGCCGACTGATGATTCCGCAACTTCCAGTCACATGTGTAATGATCTACAAACAACACCGAAGTTCTTTCCTTTTCATTCTTTCAGAGTCCAAGCATTTCTCTAGCTTCTTTCATTTTTGCACTTTCACCATGTCGCACACACCAGATGGGTGTCTTCATCTTCTAGATAATTTTCATCCTACTAAAAACTTTGCAAGTCCAACTTACAGTTATTGACTTACAGCGCCGAGCAGATCGACTAGCCTCCCGCTGTGAAATGTGAAGCGACGTTGTCATGGCACACTCACGTGACGCACACAACCTGCATGACGCTCAGTACTAAACTTTGACGATCGTTTTCGAATATTGGAATTGAGAAATCAAATAAACTACGATTTTGTCCATCTGGAGCACGACGAGAGCTTTCGAATGAGCTATAGAACGGCCCCAGGCGACCACCAAGCGTTCGTTAGAAGCGCGGACAAATTTTCTACAGGACACTTTCCTCTCTACTGAGTCATCTTGGGCAGGGGTTATCACCCCTGCCCGACACCAGCTGCCTCTCCATCCCTAAACTTTACAACAGCCTTTCTGACTTCGTCAAGAGAGGGTGCGGTTTCGTCAATGGGAGGATCGGCATCCACTGCCCGTAATCCAGTATTGTGAAGCTGACCAATTGGAGGGTCCACCGTGAACAATTGCCCAAAGTACTCAGCCAACGAGCCATCTGCCCATCCATGTCAGACACGTAGCGCCCATTTGCTCGGATAGCACTCTCCCGAGATGGAGACTTGGAACGGAGCTTCTTCAGGGCTCGGTAGGCGGGTCGGAGGTCATTATCGTTCAAATGGAAAATTAGTTGTCGTTATGGTGTCACGAAATTACTAGCGTCAGCGGGGTGAGCTGTGACAGTCTACACCAATTGGGCGCCAACTTGACACTTTGTGTGTTCATCTCCTGGATGTGAAGGATAGCGGCCGTGAAAATGTTCACATCCTGGAGACGCGGCCCACAAAGGTCATTGGTGCTGGTTGCACGGGAACGCGACCCTCCACTGAGTCACAACTGGAAAGCACCGTTCTCGGATCCACGTGGCGACTCTTGGAGGCTGTCGTAACACAGACAGATGTGGTACTCCCTGCACCTGTGCCTTGTGGAACACCACAAGCGCCGCGACGTCTCTGCGGTGTTCCATTGAGGCGAGGGGACTCGCCGACTTGGGTTGGGCTGGGGGGTCTGCAGCATCCACCGGTCGCAGGGCTTGACGCTGGATGCTGTCCAGCCTCCTGGTGTGCGAGGCTGCACACGACATCCACGAAAGGGCAGCTTACTCTAAGTAAGGCCGTATCTGGGCCTTGTAGAGCAAGTACTTCCCTCCCCTGTCGAGGAAGCTGACCACCATTCGCAGGCCAAAGCCCTATAGGAGGTCTTTTGGACAATATGTTTGATGTGGCCGTCAAACCGTAGAGCTCTCGGTCCACCTCCACTCCCAGAACCTTGACGGCTTCCTGGAGTGGGAGAGGAACTCACTCAATCACTCACTCACTCACTCACTCTATTTCTCTCTATATCTTTTCCTCTCTTTTCGCTTCCTCCTAAGCTCTCTCGCCTAGTCTTTCCCTCTCTTTACCTTCCTTCCCCCAATTTCATTATCTCTGTCCCATCTCGCACTCTCCCTCCCTCCCTCCCTCCCACCTCTCTCTTCCTAACGACTCTGTATGTGCAGTGGTTAAATTTCAAACTAGGTTTTATTGTTGTCGTAATTTTGGTTTGAATGGAAGACAAAAGGTTGTGACTAACGTTCAAGAAATGGAGTTATGAGCGAATGATGCCTTATCAACACTCTAAGAATCCCTTTAGAAAGACACCCGATGGTAGTGACAGTATTGAAATAAACTATACCTATAAAGTTATTATTATCAACTAATCACGTTACTATACCTACCATCCATTACATCCACCATCACCACCCACTACATCAAGGCAAGAGTCTCACCCACCACTACATGCTTCCCGCCGGTCCAGGTCTCACCACCGTCCCCACACGCCCCCTACTTCTCCTCCCCCTCGCCCACACTGCACCCACGCACCACCTGTCGCCAAGCTCTCGTAACCTTTCTACCATACCCTGCAGCATCCCAAGCCTTCACTACCATCCATACAAAGTATCAAACGAGGAAACTGCCTACACAAAACAACCAAACAGGATGGAGTCGACTCATACCCTTAGAAAGCATCTGAGTCTGAACTCCTTATAAGCCTCCTCATAACCCGATTGCCAATAACGTGAACCTCTCCTCCTAACTTTATGTAAGCGAGGATAATAGATAATTTTCGTGTTACACTGAAATTGACATTACACACGCACAAAAAGAACATGACAATAGGTGGTCGTGTAACGCGCCAGTACAGCCCCTCGCCTATATACCACCACTCGTCTTAATGTAAGCAATAATTATTTTTACTTCATACACGTACAGTTTAACTACATGAATTGCTTCCCTGACGTACCATACCTTCATCTTACCTATGTAGTGACCTAGTCAGGGGGTGGAGGCAGATGAGGGAGATGTTATGAGACTGATGCCGCTCCCCACCAACGACATGCTGCTGCTTCTCCCACTGGAGCGTCACTTGGACGTGTGTGGATTCGTCACTGGTCGGTGTTCATGGGTTCGCATGAGTGAAGTGAAACAACTCAGTGAGTCAGCCGATTTTCTCATCAATACGGGTGAGTTTTAGTTCATAATCTTTTGTGATACAGAGTTATACTATTGAGTGGTGTGTGTGTGTGTGTGTGTGGTCAGATAGTATAAAAGCCTCGTATTCCTGCCCTGGGTTAACTGTCAGAGATTCAAATATCTGAAGCTTCTGGACCAGGATGGTGCTGCCATCTATGAGGCAACAACTCATACCCTGATGTATGGCTCTACCACAGAGTTACATACTAGAGGGCGCCCTGGATCTGACATTTGAGGCAACTGGCGGCCATGTTAGGATGACGGACAGAGAGAAAGAGGGAAGCTTGAAATCACACAGGCATGTCCGGTATTACCAAGCCACCAGATGATATTTAGGAAAACTAACAACCGTTGCGTTCACGAGACATTGCTGCATATCATGAGCATAAAAACATTACAATAAACATTACCTACAATAAGATATTGGCAGCAAAATAAAATATTGCATAAACATTTTCTAACTTGTTTTGCTTCAACTCCTTATTGTTCCTGAAATTTTGCTTGCATTTAATGTTCCTTTACTTTCTCGGAATCAGCACACTTTTCCGATTATGTTGGTATATGACACCGTACCAATGCAAAAATATGCAGGTGGTAAAAATTGACCCAAGCGTTAAACTTCAGGAAAAAACATAAGGAAAGAACTGCAGTTGCAGTAATGTCAACGACAGTCCTTTCCTCCCTGCACTTTCAGCGCCTGGACGATGCACTGCCCAAGAACAAGTTGGTGGCAGCTCAGACTTGGTAAGTTTGGAAAGTCACTTCAAGTTTGTCCAAGTTGTTTATTACTATTGGTAGTGAGGCTGGCTTGGTCCTCCACTGCTTCCCTCTATAATAGTTTTATCTACTGTAAAATAATATGTTTTCCTTTTTTTCACCTGTCCTGCCCGTGCAGTATTTGCCAGCCACTCCGCAGGTCTTTCCTACATCCACGTCCTCTATGATGCACCGCTTCCCCCGCCTTCCGGGTTCGTGACTGACAACAAACTCAAGTCTCTGTGTTTGTCTGTATAGCTGTGATAGTATCTACTTTTCTGCGTTTTCCCAGCATACTACATGTCTGTATGTTGGAGTTCATTCCTGTCTGCCGGTTTAAACGTGTAGAAATGCGCTTAGTTTTATACACCTCACTTTTCTTGGTGTGATTTTCTTATTTCAGTGCATGTTTGTTTTCTTTTATATCCGTGTAATTCACCCACGGTCTTGCCCACACGAGCTACATTCGCAATTGCATGTTTAACCCTCCCGGATGCATATTCCCGATCTCTATGTGAGTATTTGGTTTCCGAGTGAAGACGCTTAGCTGTACCTCCAAAACTAACCATAGATTTTCTCGAAAATACTCTCAGTGTGATTCCCACACAAAGTTACGATATCTTGACCAGGAAAATCTAACCTACCCTATCCGTAACCTAACGTAACCTAACCCGACGTGTTTAATAGTAAACGCCACATGCTCTTCCAGAAAACGGGAATATGCCTCCCGGAAAGAGCTTGGAACTCGCACTGACCGATCTTTGGGTATTGCTGGGACCTCGCACATCAAAACACACCCCATCCCCTTCCTCAATGGGTCAGTACCCGTTCACACCTATCAGTGTGCGGATTGAACGCGGGAACCACAGGCGCACGGCGCTCCAGACCACCCAGCCAAACAGTCAAACACACAAAGTAATCGCTTACATACACTAATCATTATTGTGGTATTACGACACCTGTAGGAGAGTTCAGAGTTCATATCAGTGTATTTTGATGAATGCGACGCAGTGCAGCAGCAACGGTTATATACCTAATCAGAGGATTCTAAACCAAATTCAACAAATTTGTGAACGAATTACCGAAATTGACGTGGCAGTTTCCTATTGAAATATATATATATATATATATATATACGTATATTCAAGAGAGAGAGAGAGAGAGAGAGGAGAGAGAGAGAGGAGAGAAGAGAGAGAGAGAGAGAGAGAGAGAGAAGAGAGAGGAGAGGAGAGAGAAGAGAGAAGAGAGAGAGAGAGAGAGAGAGAGAGAGAGAGAGAGAGAGAGAGAGAGAGAGAGAGAGAGAGGAGAGAGAGAGAGAGAGAGAGAGAGAGAGAGAGAGAGAGGAGAGAGAGAGAGAGAGAGGAGAGAGAGAGAGAGAGAGAGAGAGAGAGAGAGAGAGAGAGAGAGAGAGAGAGAGAGAGGAGAGAGAGGAGAGAGAGAGAGAGAGAGAGAGAGAGAGAGAGAGGAGAGAGAGAGAGAGGAGAGAGAGGAGAGAGAGAGAGAGAGAGGAGAGAGAGAGAGAGAGAGAGGAGAGAGAGAGAGAGAGAGAGAGAGAGAGAGAGAGAGAGAGAGAGAAGAAAGACGGCAAATTAATATTGGGAAGGATGTGAAAGGAAAGTACGCTGACATCATGACGTTCTATACAAAGAGTCACCAAGTTTTAGGAGACATGGACAATGGTGCCACAGCCGCCACAGTCCCATCCTTTCTCTTCCCCTTTCCCTTGTGGCCCGCCTCTTCTGTCCTTCCAGTCACAGTTCACGTGATGCGTAAATGAAAGGATAATGTATAGAGGGGACAGAAGAGAAAGGGAGAACAATAGACAATGTGACTATAATGGAATACTGATGAAAACTAGATAAAGAACGAAGAAAAAAGTACAGGTGGAAAGAAGATGAAATACAGGTGAAATAAAACAAGGAAAGCAACACAAGCATCTCTTAATACTATTTAAAAGTTGCACGTCCGGAAGGGAGAAAATATTAGTAAAACATGAATTGGCAAGTAAAATAAACGAGTGGCATAACCAATATAAATTCAAACTCATACATCCTTTTAGGAGAGTTTACGGTGGATATTGAACAGTTGGGTAAAACGGATTAAAAGTTTAAGGGAAAGTGGTGAGAGGGCGACAGACGGGATAACACAGAACACTTTACAATAAAAAATGTGGAAAAAATATGGATCTAAGGAGCTGGAGGAGATGTAATAGTGTATAGGGAGCAATAACTGTATAATTAGAAGGGGTGATATAAATGATAATAATAATTTTTGTTGTAGCTGTAGCTTCAGGGGTAGTGGTAGCTGTAGTAGCTTCAGGGGTAGTGGTAGCTGTAGTAGTTTCAGGGGTAGTGATAGCTGTAGTAGCTTCAGGGGTAGTGGTAGCTGTAGTATAAGGGATAGCAGTAGGTAATGGTTGTATAGTAGTCTTTGGTGGAGGGAAAAGGAGATGTAGTAGCAACAAAATGTTTTGATATTAGTAGTTACGTAGGATGGTTGTAGTAAAAGTTGTATAGTAGTAGTGGTTGTAATTGTAGTAATATTCATAATAATGATAACAGCAGACACGATAGTATACCTAAATAAAACCAAAGGTGCTTGCACCTTTAAAGGTGCAAATGATGTCACAGATTTTGCACCTTTAATGGTGCAAAGTTGCACCCATAAGGGTGCATTGTTGCACCTCTTAAGGTGAAAATCCCCTTAGGGGTGCAACTGTGCACCGTTATGGGTACAACTTTGCACCCTTAAAGGTGCAAAACCTGTGACATCATTTTGCACCCTTAAAGGTGCAAAGTTGCACCTTTTTTTCTTAGTGTGTTGTAGTAGTAGTATTATGAGGAGGAGGAGAGGAGGGAGCGTCGGCAGAGGAGGAGGAATACAAAGGAATACAAAGGAAACACAAACAGCAACAGACCATTAGGTCCTTCCTTACATGGCTGTTTGATTTAACTACACTACACTAACTAGATAATAAGAGAGAAAGGATAGTAAAATAGAAGGCTCCTCCCCAGCCACCCATCCCTCCAGCCGAAGCTGGCCGGAAATTAAGTGATACCATACAGTATAGAAAAACTGCATTGAATTTGTGAGGAAAGTTGAAAGCTGTAATCTATGGCTAACTACTACTATGTTTGTGGGGGTAGTTTAGTGCTTGATAATAGGGTCATGTTATGTGTGTTTTGTAATGGTGGGAACACAGTGTGGAGGTTAAAGGGTGGTGCGGCAGCCTTGCCTGGCGCTTCCTTGGGAGGCAGCAGTCAATCAGGAGGAGAAGGAGGACTCCGAAGGAGAAGCCTGAGGATAGACTTTTTGAACGAAACGGGATCAATGTTCATGGGTTTTCACGAGTCTGTAAACTTTGGCGAGGTCCGACAAATGGAGTTTCCAGCAGGGAAACGTTGAGGCAGTTGGTAATATAATAAGCTGGCAAAGTTTAGAACGACGCATAAGGAGGGTAAACAAAGTAACAAATAATGTACATCGAGGCAGCTGCATAAGGCGAGGCAGGGCGAGTGTGTTGAGGTTCTGCGTTACTCATGTTATCAAGATTGCCGTCAGCGAGCCCGTATGTTACTGATATTACCAAAATAGGATGATTTATGTCGGTGAGAAGAAAAACATGTCGCAAATACAGAGGTACTGAAAACAGATTTACTTCCGTGGTATTGTGTGTGCAGTACACGTGTAGCCTTGGTGGGTTACGGTATAATAGAAAGGGCCATTGCTCTTGCTATCTGTATGGAGTGTATGGAATTTGTCCTGAAATGTATGGACTCTGTGAGTCTGTATACTGATATGCAGCAGAAATGGATAAATTGGTAAATATCCAGATGAACACCGAACTTCCTTTGGTGGACGAAAATATGTTTTTCCGGTGTTTTTTTTATGTGTTTTGTATTAATCTGCTAACCGTTTCTGTCGCATATAATTTTTTTTGTGTGATTTGGAACAAAAAGGACAAAAAAACAAATTTAACCAAATTTCCCAAATTAGTATATTAGAATAAATTTCCCAAAGCACAAATATGGAAAATTGCTAGACTTATTCCAAAACAATTTAAGTACTGTATATGCAATTTGTTCAGAGTTTGGTGTATGTCAGGAAGCACGGAGATGGACAAAAAATTATACAAAAAACAACCCAAAACTTAACTTGCAATGTAGAAAAACAAGCCAGATTGTGGGCAAGGACATGTTGTTGATTTGAGTTTCGAATGATGTTAATGAATGTTGTAGATACCAAGAAACATAATTACATGAGTCCGCCCAACTTTCGCCCCACGAGGTGCCAAGTACTTACAATGGCGCGCGGCTGAAGGCTCCATTAATGGAAAAGTGGAAAGAGCAATAAGAGGTCCCAGCTCAGAGTTGCCAGATTTGGGGATTTGTCCCTATATTTGGGGATTTCGGGGCACTGATGGGGACATGGGGACATTCACTCTCGATTTGGGGACTTTTGAGGTTTCTGAAAAAAACATGTATTTTATCACTTAAAATAATATTATTAATATGAAGGTTAAAAGAAAACATGAGGTTAAACCGACGGCAAGGAAGAAGTAATTTGAGCTTCATTGATCCCAAAGAAGTAAGTCAAGAAATGTAGTCTCCATTGGTCCATTGGCTAGTGTATTTCCTGGAATTGTAGGTCCTGACAAAATAAATCACCTAGACAAAGAATGGAGAAAACTAAGAAACACCGATCCTGCTGATTCAGAAATCAATGATGTTGAAGGCTTCTGGGAGACAGTTAGAGAAATAAAGAGTGGTGATGAGACCCCCATGTTTCCAAATTTGTCAAGTTTTGTTTCTGGGCTATTGCGTCTTCCTCATTCTAGTGCCACAGCAGAAAGGATATTTTCATCTCTAAACAATTTAAAAACAAAACTAAGAAACAAACTCTCAACCAGAGAACTCTATAGTTGGACTTTTGCATTCAAAGCGGTATTTGAAAGGCCGGGAATGTTTCAATTTTGCTGTAAATGATAAACTAGTCAACATGATGACTTCAGATATCTACAAATACCATGAAAATGATGATTCGAGTGATGATATTATTTAGTATGCAAATGTGTTATTCTATTCTTTCTTTCTGGCTTAGTACATTATGTCCAGAATATTAGTCGGATTATTTAAGTTCCCCAAGAGGCTAAGAGCATTAATATTTTCATTTATTTCTGTATCATATGACTAAGCAATTTAAGGAAATATATCATCCCCATCAGCCTTAAGTAGAACATTTTATTAAATGTATTTTTTATTAAATGCTCATGAGGCTGTATCCTGTTAGTGCTTTTTTTTGTTTTCGCAGTCCTTGTGATGATTATAATAAAAAAGTGAATTATGCTACCTCATATGTAATGTAATATATTATGTAAAACAAAGTATGAATTAATATAATTAAATCAACATTAAAATCAAAATAGCAATTTTAATTTACATGTGGAGTAGCTATGCAGCATATATTTCAGCATTTTTATAACAAGTATGGAATATATGAAATGGGGATTTCTGGGGATTTTTCACCGAATATAGAGGGATTTTTAGACCAGGCTGTCTGGCAACCTCTAGGCCCCAGTTTTACCCAAAGATCGGTCTCAATAAGCTCTAAGGTCTTTCTGGAAGGGTAATAGCTGGTGGTCACGTATAAGAAGGGTATTGCCGTATTGGTGACCCATCCTTTAAGGTGCAGCTTAAATGAAAGGGGAATCATGCTCAGTCTATATACTGAAGTGGATTACACTGGAGTACAAGGACTTACCTTCACCGTGGCCTGGAATGTACTAAGGCCTAAGCGACGCGTGGCGGTCTGGTGGTATGATCTAGTGCGCGCCGGAAGTTGCTCGTGTTTAATGAGCAGCCTCGAAGCAGCCCCGTGTTTAGCTCGACATGCCTTTGCCTGCTTGTTTCCCGGGTGTTGGAGGTCGCGTTGCATGTCACCGATGCTGCTGTTGAAGAGGAGAAATATGAGATAATTTTCAAAATTAAAAAAATATTCTGATATATAAACATTATGATAATAATGAGTATCATAGCAATAATAATGATAACACGAGCAGTCTGAAACCGCATACTTCCAATACTTCCACCAAAGCTGAAAATATTCTACCTGTTATAAGATAAAATATAATATAAAGTTTTATTTACTTTTTACTGAACAAAGTTCTTCAATCAGGTTATCTTTCACAAGTACCAGCACGGCCTTGAACACTTTGGACAATGGGCCTTGAGAGGACGGTTGTGTTGGGCTTCACCTTGAGGGCGACAGACGCCAAGTCACCCAGGATATCCTTCAAAAACTTCCTGAATCCATATTCGGGTCAGGATTGACTCCAAAACCTATTCACTACTAAATACATCCAAGCACCAACTCTGGTAAAATGTTAATGCAAATATGTTTGTAACTTTTTTGCGTTATCCTGCTAACAAACAAACAGACAAACGAACGCAACCAAACCTAACCGGCCACATGACCTTCTTGGCGGAGGTAATGATGGCGATAATAATAACTAATAACATAGATAACAGTAGAACTGGATGTGACACTCCGCAACTACGCGCGCTGGACGCTGCAGTACTGGCCCCATGGTCTGTCTGCTGGCCCATTCACTTGCTGCATATGACTATCATATAGACTGGTTTATCAGTATATATGATATACTGTAATCTTCGTAAATGTTTGTTCTATAATATTATCCAATTAAAAACAGTAACACACACTAAAGAAATGCCATTACGAGACTGAAGAAATATTCATGAACTTAATATTCACTTCAACTCTTCGCCATTTAAACCTTTGCGAGTCAACTTTTATCATGAAGGGTATCAATAGAAGCGCAATTTTATTAGCTTTCCATTGATGTATTTCGTTTTCTGATAAATGAATTACCACCATGCATAAATTAGCGTTAACAAAATAAATAAAATCATCAATCGGGTAATTTCCCCGATTGATGATGTTATTTATTTACTTATATATTTAGTTTCCTGATAAATGAATTAGCACCATGTATAAATTAGCATTAACTAAATAAATAACCTCATCAATCGGGAAAATTACCCGATTGATGATTATATTTATTTCTGTAACGCTAATTTATGCATGGTTTTAATTCATTTATCAGAAAACGAAATATATCAATGGAAAGCTAATAAAATTGCACTTCTATTGATACCCTTCATGATAAAAGTTGACTCGCAAAGTTTTAAATGGCGAAGAGTTGAAGTGAATATAGTTCATGCTCATAGAATCATAGAATGACATATCATGTCATAGAATAAGTTCATGCATATTTCTTCAGTGTCTCGTAATGGCATTTCTTTAGCGTGTTTTACAGTTTTTTTATTTGATAATATTATAGAACAAACATTTACGAAGATTACAGTATATCATATATACTGATAAACCAGTCAATATGATATACTCCTGGAACCAAGGGGTGTTTTCATGCTTGAGAGGGCCCCGAGATCACTCACCTGATTTTGATAGAGGACCACCTGGGGCATAATATTAACTAGGGTAGCTCATCTGAAACCTGGCAATAATCTCATAAAACACGGATTTGTCAAAATTATGTTTTCCGGAAATGACCCTCCGAATGACGGGTGAGCCTCCTTTCGATTGCCATAGCACCTAAACAAAGACACTTACGGAAATAAATTACCACTCAAAAGAAAGCTTAACTTATCCGCTACAAGATTTAGCTAAAGTGAAGTTGATTACACAATGAACGTTTTCAGTAGGATTGTAAATACAAAGTTATATCAAATATTTTGAAAAATTTAGGGCTGCAATACACACAAATTAAAATAAAATATATGGAGTGACAAATTTCACTGTTTCTTAGTCTGTCATAGTTTACTACACATTAGAGAAGTTTTTTAAACTACCAAACAGAATAATGTAGGTCCATGTGAACATTTAGGGTCAAATTAAAAGAAATTATGAATTTACTCAAGCCTGAGGTAAATACCATTACACTTTCTCTCAAGTTTAGGACATGAAAAGGACAAACAGAAAAGTCTAGCTTATCTTAGCTTCCTTTTTGAAGGAAAAGTAGGTTTTTAAGGGCAGTAATGGTGAATAAGGATGGTCTTGGTAACCAAATTGGAAAAATGTTATGTCCACGCTCTTAAGTACATAAGGGAAATCAAACTTTATTCTACACTGAGAAACTGAATGAATGATTATTACAATAGTTTGTTTATATGTTTGTTTTTTCCTAACAGTAAAAGGATGTAATATAAATTGGAAAATTGTTCCATTCTACGAAAAAGGAGTCCAATTTTCACGAGGCGTGTGGGCTGGGGGTCACTTAGATGATTATGTACTTAGATGTACTATGTACTTAGACTATGCACTTAGATGATTATGTACTAAGTGGTCACTTAGTACATAATCATCCAGCACCTATCCTTTATCTAACTAGCTGGATTATTACATCCGTTGTCAGAAGCTTGGCAGCTGCAGTACTGACAACAAATTAGCTCATATTGTCTATAAACACATCGCTTAGTGGCACAGGACGTGCATTTACATGGCATTGGGAAGTCATCTGGCAGTAAGACCTGGCATCGTTCCGGCTCAAGGATGCCAGCAGCCGCGCTGTAGCCAAAATTCCTTGGATCAAGGTACACTTTCTCCAGACAGTGTAGTTGCATGTACGTCCTGTAAAATGCCCTAAGAATATGCCCCTTGATAGAATGACTGCTGGGGGGTAGGTCAAGAATAGTCTTTTTGCTGTGTTGGAAGAGGTGATATCTTATCTCATCCATTGTTTTGCATTGTGTTCCTGACTTGTACACATTAACTAGAAATTCTTCTATCAATGGAAAGTCAATCTCATTTTGGTGCTTTCCGAAGTTTTGGAGGTAGTGACACGGATTGGCTTTCAGTCCAGCTGCTTTTGTGCCGAATTTGCTTGTTGAATCACAACCTGTGAGATGATGCAGTGCTAAAAGTACTTTGCAAGTTTCCATGCCTAACCTCTCAGCCAAGATATGAAGAGGAATATATCTGGTAGTATTTCCCACACCAGCTCTAATCCACATTCCCTTAAACCATGGCTCTTTAGGAGATCCCAGTAAGTTAGCCCAAGGACTATGACGTCTGTATCATTAGACAGCACAACTACCCTTGTTGCCCCACTACATACTGCATGGAGAGCATGGGGGATGATCCTCACATCAGCTTATTCTATGCCGAGATCAAATTCAGGAACAGCTGTAGCCCATTTATTGTATATTGCCTTGCATGGTTCACTATCATTGGAGAGACTCATCGAGCTGACCACAACATTTTTCATTGGTTTTGGGTTTCCTATGATAAAGTTTCGAGGTTGCCCTTGTACTTTGGTTTGTTTGTGGCCGATGCCCAGAAGGAGTCCATATTCACTGGCAACTGTATCTCTGCGTTCACTTCATTCAGGTCGATTGAATTACAGCTACATCTCCTGATCCTCTCTCTTTCTTTAACTAAGCCATCCATATATGTGTCAAAGACAAGTCTTTTCACCAGCAGCCCTGCTGGTGTGGGAAATACTATACCAGATGTACTCCTCTTCATATCTTGGGTGAGAGGTTAGGCATGGAAACTTGCAAAGTACTTGTAGCACTGCATCATCTCACAGGTTGTGATTCAACAAGCAAATTCGGCACAAAAGCAGCTGGACTGAAAGCCAATCCGTGTCACTACCTCCAAAACTTCGGAAAGCACCAAAATGAGATTGACTTTCCATTGATAGAAGAATTTCTAGTTAATGTGTACAAGTCAGGAACACAATGCAAAACAATGGATGAGATAAGATATCACCTCTTCCAACACAGCAAAAGACTATCCTTGACTTATCCCCCAGCAGTCGTTCTATCAAGGGGCATATTCTCAGGGCATTTTACAGGACGTACATGCAATTACACTGTCTGGAGAAAGTGTACCTTGATCTAAGGAATTTTGGCTAAAGCGCGGCTGCTGGCATCCTTGAGCCGGAACTATGCCAGGTCTTACTGCCAGATGACTTCCCATTGCCAAGTAAATGCACGTCCTGCACCAGTAAGCGATGTTTTTGTAGACAATATGAACTAATTTGTTGTCAGTACTGCAGCTGCCAAGCTTCTGACAAAGGATGTAATAATCCATCTAGTTAGATAAAGGATAGGTACTGGATGATTCATTACTAAGTGACCCCAGCCCACACGCCTCGCGCAAATTGGACTCATCTTTTTCGTAAAATGGAACAATTTTCCAATTTATATTACATCCTTTTACTGTTAGGAACAAACAAACAAATAAACAAACTATTGTAAGATCCATTCATTCAGTTTCTCAGTGTAGGATCAAGTTTGATTTCCCTTATGTACTTAACCCCTTCAGACCCAGAACGGAATTTCCATTGTAATTTGGGTGCCATTAGACGATCTTTAGTGAATATAAACAATATTTTATAGATATGACCTATTTAGTATCCCTATCGACTAACTAATTTGGTATATTCAGTTACTTTTTGTAATTGTATGGCTAACAACTGACGGTTTTATATAGCAAAGGAGATATCTGGGTGTGAAGGGGTTATGAGAGTGGACATAACATTTTTCCAATTTGGTCACCAAGACCATCCTTATTCATCACTACTGCACTTAAAAACCTACTTTTCCTTCAAAAAGGAAGCTAAGATGAGCGAGACTTTTCTGTTTGTACTTCTCTTGTCCTAGACTTGAGAGAAAGTGCAATGGTATTTACCTCAGGTTTTAGTAAATTCATAATTTCTTTAAATTTGACCCTAAATGTTCACATGGACCTACATTATTCTGTTTGGTAGTTTTAAAAACTTTTCTAATGTGTAGTAAAATAGGACAGACCTAAAAAACAATGAGATTTGTTACTCCATATATTTAATTTTGATTTGTGTGTATTACAATCATAGATTTTTCAATTTTTTTTTATATAATTTTGTATTTACGATCCTATTGAAAATGCTCATTGTGTAATCAACTTCACTTTACCGAAATTGTGTAGCGGATAAGTTAAGCTTTCTTTTGAGTGGTAATTCATTTCCGTAAGTGTCTTTGTTTAGGTGCTATGGCGATCGAAAGGAGGCTCACCAGTCATTCGGAGGGTCATTTCCGAAAAGCACAATTTTGACAAATCCGTGATTTATGAGATAATTGCCAGGTTTCAGATGAGCTACCCTCGTTAATATCATGCCCCAGTTGGTCCTCTATCAGAATCAGGTGAGTGATGTCGGGGCCCTCACAAACATGACAACACCCCTTGGCTCCTGGACTAATAGTCATATGCAGCAAGTGAATGGGCCAGCAGACTGACCATGGGGTCAGTACTGCAGCGTCCAGCACGCGTAGTTGCGGAGTGTCACATCCAGTTCTACTGTTATCTCTGCTAATAATAATAATGATGATGATTCTCTCTCTCTCTCTCTCTCTCTCTCCTCTCTCTCTCTCTCCTCTCTCTCTCTCTCTCTCTCTCTCTCTCTCCTCTCTCTCTCTCTCTCTCTCTCTCTCTCTCTCCTCTCTTCTCTCTCTCTCCTCTCTCTCTCTCTCTTTTCTCTCTCTCTACCTCTCTCTCTCCTCTCTCTCTCTCTCTCTCTCTCTCTCTCTCTCTCTCTCTCTCTCTCTCTCTCTCTCTCTCTCTCTCTCTCTCTCTCTCTCTCTCTCTCTCTCTCTCTCTCTCTCTCTCTCTCTCTCTCTCTCTCTCTCTCTCTCTCTCTCTCTCTCTCTCTCAATTCTTAACGAGCAAAGTTTTAGATAGACCTAATTGGGTCACGTGAGCAACTTTTGAAACGGCAATAACCGTGAAAGCGAGTTAATGTCTCAATATGATTTTCCTCAGTATTCGGGAAACACACTCATACGGGAAGGAAACTCTTCGCATACTGCGCTGCAATCGTACATTTGTATTAAATTGATTTTGTCAAGAAATAAATGTACTTTGTAGAAGGTTAACTCTGTATGCCCTCGGAAACATTACTTGCGTTACCTGTGTCCAGCGGATGGGAGATATGTTTTTCGTCAGATTCTACTTATATTTACAATGGAGAAATCGAAGGGCATTGATATTGCCGCAGCCAGCGCTATGGTAAAGCAAGGGAGTGGCTTCATTCCTTTACCGCGGACGAGATAAGAAAATTCACCCTCGAGTTTGTTCCATGATAAAGTTGTTCAGGTCGAGATCGGGTAAAAAAAAAAAAAAAATCTTTGCGACCCTTGATCCTGATAGAATATGTAAAACCTTAAGCCGATGAGAGCGTAATACCTGTCAGAACGCTGTCCTTTCTGCATGTATAAAGACGCAGGCAGTGGAGCGGCAACGTTATCTAATAATCTCTTAGTCAACACAGTGTTCCCTGAGGTAGTGCTGGCTGCCCTGCTGCTGGTGTGGCGGTGGACAGGCTTGTGACCTGACATGGAGAGAACATTGCTCTGAA
Source organism: Chionoecetes opilio (assembly GCA_016584305.1). Taxonomy (NCBI): domain Eukaryota; kingdom Metazoa; phylum Arthropoda; class Malacostraca; order Decapoda; family Majidae; genus Chionoecetes; species Chionoecetes opilio. Next base: position 433,274 of record JACEEZ010020152.1, read on the forward strand.
CACCCGCAAGGAGAAAACTCCCTAAGGAAAACAAACCTTAGGTTGAAGCAATGGTTAGATTTGGATTGTGATGGTCTCATATAAGTTAGCATTACAAAGCATAGTTTTAGGTAGAATAATTAAAGACTGACAGTATGCAGGGATGAAACGTAATGAAAGCAAGAAGGGATAAGTCGGCCATGAAAGCTAGACATGAAGTAAAGTGTTGGCGTCATGAAAAAAAATATTAGTGCCTTTAATTAAGTGGACATGTTTATTACTGTTGCCCTTACAAGCTTTTGGTTCCGTGTGGGATGCATCAATAGTAAGGTAGGTAAAGATGGGGGCATACGCTATGCTGCGCGTGGCCTCGGTACTCATCTCCGTCGCATTAGCCCTTGACGCTGTGGTGTGTGACAACACGATACCCCGGGACACAGAGCTAGTGTGACATCCGGGTTACCACACCAGGTTTTCCCAGGTACCCATTTAACGACCAACCCCGAAAGGAAGGATGCATAGCTGAATGGATTGGCCGCCGACTGGCCTGGCCCGAATTCGAACCAGAGCACGCAGATTCGTGGCTAGGTGCGCTAGCCAGTACACCACGGAGGGATCTTGCATCAATGACCAACTTTAATTCAATACAGACACCTTAAGTCATCCTCATTGCGATAATATTTCTTTAAATGTCTCAGCATCAGACACGAGAACACATCGCACGTCCAACAGAATAGTGATGAAGTGCAGCAAATCTCGTGCTTCATGGTTGTTTGCTACCATCGTCACCAGGGTGGCCAACATCTTGATTCGTGAGGCGGATAAATCAGGCAACATTTTGAGAAAGAAGCTGGAGAGATTCAGGAGATGGCGCTTTAAAAGAATACTTTTTCTTTTACGAAAAAAAAACTTTTCACGATTGCTGCAGACCGCTCAGAATGTCGAATTTCTAAGAAACTTAGTAAAATAATTGTGAAGTATTCCATGAATAGACCAGGAATGGCTGTTGTGGAGAAAGGAATAGCTGCAAGGCCGTGTGACTTATGAAAGAAAAATCTTAAATTTGACAGCACAACATTTCACAAATCTGTGCGCCTCTCCTCCATTCACAAATAAAAAGGAAGTAAAGGAAACTTTATTTTAATATCCAAATAATATGAATGGAACTGTAGTGGAAAAAATTAAAACTCACGATTGAGTCCTTGATCTCAATTTAAGGCTGATTCTGCTGATCTTTGCATTCCTAAGACACATAACCATTACACTATCATCATATGTAGTAGTCTCTGCGCATGGGTGCCTAAGAAAATAATTTACCAACTAATCCTGGACGAGTAGATAGTTGGCTTGGCGTCAGCCCCCAATCGTGTCATGCAAATGAGCCAAGGCAGATGGTCGGCAGACTGCCAGCAAACCTTAACCACATTACTAAGAAGTGAAGCTCCTGGAGTACGCGAAAGGATTATGTACTAACAGTATGCCTTTAAGGAGGCCAGATCCTTCGGAAATTAACCTTTCTACAGACAGCATAAAGACAATGATTTTCAGGGGTCAAAGTAAATGTAATAAAGAAAAGTAATAGTATCCACAGGTGGTCTGCCTCAGAATTTAAAAAAGAAAGAAAAAGAAACGCACCAAACTTTTAAACAAAAACTTTTCAATCGCACTGAATGAAAATCTCATAAAAGTATATTACATGTAGAATTATAGATGCTGCGCGAAGGACATTCAGGTCGCCAGGTGTAAAAGGGTTCGCACTGGAGGCAAGAGAAAAGGCCACGAAGTAAGAACATAAGAACATAAGAAAATAAGGAAGCTACAAGAGGCCGCGAGGCCTGCACGTGGTAGTTCCTGTAGGAAGTAACACTGCCTCCACACTTAGAGCAAACTAAACAAATTCATATGTTAAAGTTGGCACTGGCACTGAAGTCTTACCCGCCGCCATCACCACCACCTGCTCCATCACCAGCCATTCATCGCCGTCACACAGCTGTGGCTTCTTTCATAGACCAGTTTATATTGAATTGACTGTGCTCTCGCAAAGCACCCCCTCCTGCGGCCTCGCTGCACAAGACTTTCTACTCACTAATCCCTATTCTGTCCATCTTCCTATTGCAAAAATTTTATCAGAATTTTTCTCTTTCATCCCTTCCACTGGTAAACTCTGGAACTCTCTTCCTCTTTCTATTTTTCCACCTTCCTACGACTTAAATTTTTTCAAGAGAGGAGTGACAGGACACCTCCCGAACTAAATTGGTCAACCTCCCTTTCTTTATTCTCTTACTGTCTTCTTTATAGGGAGATAGGCGAGCTTTCTGTTACCTATTTATGTTTTACCCTTGGCCAGTGTTTTGTGATTTAAAAAAAAAAAAAAAAAATAACCTTGCCAACATATCTGTCCAGCTACTTGCATTCCTAATGTTGTTTTGCGCACTGAACTTTTTATCTTCAAAGAGTCATATCTTGCAAACTATAACTCTTAGTTAAAAAAATATTGGCAAATAATTGTACACATCTAACGTTAGAATGGGTGATTCATCTACACCAATGCTATCTAAAGTGTTACCTTGAGGCAGGTTGTTCCCTCTTGAGTTCTCGTCACCAAAATCTACACTACGTTGTATTGTTCCCCGTCAATCTCACCTTCTAAACTCTTGCTTTTACTCCATGCGTTTACTTTTCAATGTTTTCTTTAACTTCTGCTAACGCTTCCCCACGCCCTTTATATGTCTGTGTCTGTCTCTATATCTATTTGAGTTTGTCTCTCTGTGTCTGTCTCTCTGTGTCTGTCTCTCTGTGTCTGTCTATCTGTGACTGTCTATCTGTGACTGTCTATCTGTGACTGTCTATCTGTGACTGTCTATCTGTGACTGTCTATCTGTGACTGTCTATCTGTGACTGTCTATCTGTGACTGTCTGTATTTATGTGTCTGTATTTATGTGTCTGTATTTATGTGTCTGTATTTATGTGTCTGTATTTATGTGTCTGTATTTATGTGCCTGTATTTATGTGCCTGTATTTATGTGCCTGTATTTATATGTCTGTATTTATGTGTCTGTATTTATGTGCCTGTATTTATGTGCCTGTATTTATGTGCCTGTATTTGTGTCTGTATTTATGTCTGTATTTATGTGTCTGTATTTATGTGTCTATATTTATGCGTCTATATTTATGTGTCTATATTTATGTCTGTATTTATGTGTCTGTATTTATGTGTGTATTTATGTGTCTGTATTTATGTGTCTGTATTTATGTGCCTGTATGTCTGTATTTGTGTCTGTATTTATGTGTCTGTATTTATGTGTCTGTATTTATGTGCCTGTATTTGTCTGTATTTATGTGTCTGTATTTATGTGTCTGTATTTATGTGTCTGTATTTATGTGTCTGTATTTATGTGTCTGTATTTATGTGTCTGTGTTTGCCTGTCTGTCTTTTCGTACATTTTCTATTTTCTTTAGTTTTCTTATATCATCTTGACAACGAAATTACCTTTGCATCTTTTCTGGCCTTTGTATCTCTTCAATAAGGCTTCCTCAACAAAGGATGTCGCTCCCCGAACGGCCCCCTCCCTCTTTTTTCTGTTTAAAACCTCACACACGCACACATGCCCTTGAGGTCAGCGCGCTCGTGCACGTATGTTATCATGCTCACGTGCTCACATGCACAAGCACACACAAAAAAAAAAAAAACGCACACACACTCACACACCCGTCATACTCATGTTACACAATTCGCCCTCTGTCCCTCCCCCTCCCTTAGTTATTGATATTCTTATGGATCATTTATGATAATACATAAATAGCTTCATGACTGAGACGGGTTGTTATATGGAGAAAAAATTAAGAAAGAATGAAAAGTCAACCATGGTGCCCGCACTAGAGAACGGAAAAAATATGAAAATACTAGTACATGGTAATTCGGGCCTCTGAGCATATGCCCCTATTAAGGTTGACTGACTCAAAGAATCCAAGGAATTATATAAACCTCACACACGCACACAGCAGTAGGCTATAGGCACACAATCAAAGGAATGACAAAAGGGGCCTTGTGCTTGCTGCAATATAGTTTTGATCTTGTCAAATATGTAAGTCGTCAAGTTTAATATTATTTTTTATATAAGGTTAATGAGATTTTAATCATGTTTTTGGCATCATACTTTGTAACTGTAAACTCAAATTTTTCAACAGCTAAGTTTGCCACCTTTAATAATATATGGAGGCTGAGGGAACCTTTAAACGCAGGTTGTCGCGTTTCGCTAATGAACCTTTCTACTTTAAGGGACCGTCTGTTAGAAACCGGGGAAAATTTGGGCATCGTTGCTGCGTAGGCAAAAACCTACAAGCCAGCGTAGTTTTGGATGGTTTGCGTCTGTCTTTCATTCAACGCGTTCCTGCGACAGTCTCCAGCACCCTTGCATATCAGGCTCAGCAAGACTCCAGACGCCATGACAAACGACGGTAATCCTATTGCAGGCTTCAGTGTTCCCAAGATCCCCCGCTGCCTTCCTCGTGCCTGATGCATACACGGATTCAGAATTGCAAATTGGATATAACTGAAGGTCCACAAAGCTGCATGTCGATTCTTTGTGAAGAAGCAAGACGCTCCCACGCACACATAGTGCACTCAACAAATGCATGCTTGCGCGCGCATTAATAGTCAACACAGCACGCGTCACGGGCAAAGAACAGCAACACGCAACGCACATCATAACAGGAAAGAATTAATAAAACATATAGATTCTCTGAAACATCTTTCCTAAGAGTATCGACATAAGGGTAAATAAATATCCGAGTGCAAACTGACCCCAGTCTCAGCGCTGCTCCAGAAACTGCTTCACCGTATACATAAGGCCACACGATAAAAAAAGGAAAAAATACGGCCAAGTTATACAATAGAAACAATGGGAAATAAAAAATAGATTCCGTTGACGAAAAAGGAAGAAAGTGCAGGAAGAAAGATCAGGAAGAAGACAGGGAAGGGAAGTAATGATGATGAGGATTACAGAGAAGCTTCCGAGAGTTTGATGGAAAGGGAGGAGAGGAAGATTCTTTGGGGAAATACAGGAAAAATAGAAAAAGGAGGAAATTAAGGAGACAAGAAAGAGAGATAGGTGGAGAGCACGGTGATTGGGACGACATAAACAACAACAGCGACGACAAAAAGGAGCAGAGGGGAAGAATAACTCTACAAAAAAAGTATCAAGTCTACAGAATGCGCCTGCAAGAATTTTTTTTTTTTTAGAATTACTACCGATAAAAAGTTAAATGTGAAAATTCGCAAATATTTTTGAGAAAAGTGAATATTTAGTGAATAGTTGACACGAAGAAAAAAAAAATAAAGAATGAAAGAAAAAAATAAAGCAAGAGCAGGGGGAGATATAGAAATATAGAGACACAATCCGACAGTTAGGCAGACAATGAACAGACATCGCATAAAAATGCGAAATAAAACGGAGACAAAACAGAGGCAGGAAGTAGGGAAAGAACTTGGCAGGGCGAGTGAGAGTGGCGTGTAGGAAGGCGAGAGAGTAGGAGGGCTGGAGGGAGGGAGGAGATGAAAGACAGAAACAAAGAGAGAGGGAGGAGCCCTTAGCATGCATGATAAGGAATGTTGAAGCAGTCTGGTGCTGGGATCTGCTGGGCACCGCCTCACACCACCCTTTACACCCTTGCTGCTGCCACACCCGCTTGAAATTTAACAAACACAGCAGAATGTCCTCTTGTTGTAATCCTTCTCAGTGTTATTTCTTCCACTGCAACCCTATCTACGACAGCGTAATCCACCTCTTTTGAAATTTCTCACTAAGCTATTCCACCTACTGCAAATCCAGCCTGTAAAGTATAGTCCACCACCTATATATCCTCCCGCAGTGTTATCCCATGCATTGTAACCTACATAGCTCAGTATAATCCACAACTGTTTTAATTAATCTAAGTGCTACTTCAAATACGCACCTTCACCTCTCGCCTCACCGCCCCGGGTGAAAAGTTGCATCATGTGACGGGGCCTTTAGTCTCTTTCAGTGGAGCCCTACCCACTTCAATCGCGACCTAAACCCCGCTCCTTTCAGTGCAACCTTCGCCAGCTCATAACCACCCAGTGCAATCTCGCCTCGCGACGCACACCTACAGCCGGATAACATTATTTACATTTTGAGGCAAAACTTTACTTGTATGTTTTCGCTTACTCGGCCAAAAAACTAAAAGGGGGTAAACATTTTTCAAAAGTGAGTGAGTGCGTGCGTGCGTGCGTGCGTGCGTGCGTGCGTGCGTGCGTGCGTGCGTGCGTGCGTGCGTGCGTGCGTGCGTGCGTGCGTGCGTGCGTGCGTGCGTGCGTGCGTGCGTGCGTGCGTGCGTGCGTGCGTGCGTGCGTGCGTGCGTGCGTGTATATCCTCCTCTTTTCATGCTTCAATGTTTATTCCCCTCTTTCTTCTTTCTTCATACTATTTTATTTTATATTTTTCTTCCTCCACAAATTTCCACTGATTTTTTCTTTCTCCCATCTTCTCACTCGATCTTATTTCTAAGTCATTTTGCATCAATGAGAACAAGTTTCTCCAGTGCAGACATTTCCTCAATATGTTAGTTAATTCACCTGCCAATAACCAACACCAACTCACCTGTCAGCCACACGTATGCACCTCATTATCATTGTCAATCCGACCTCTGTATATTTTCTTAGTTTATCAGTTACCTTATGATTACCTTGTCAATCCAACACTTTTCTACTCAGCGTCCTTATCCTGATAAATCACCACCACCACCACCACTCGTTCACACATTGCCTACATGAACCACACTTCACCTCACTTCAAAACCATAACTAACTCGCACAGGTCACTTCACCTATCAGGTTCTCGAACCCTCACGTAGACAGAGCACCTCACTCCTCATTTCACCCCACTCACGGTACATGTTAACTAGACATGTCATTCTTTTAAGTCAATTCTCCTTAACACCTCGAACGTAAGCTTCAAGTTAAATACTTGACACACAGTTCATCTTTTTTCTCTCCTGGTTCACGCCCCCCTAGGTAATTACCCACTCCCCACTATGGGGGTGCGCCCCAAGGTTAAGAACTGCTGATTCACTTTGTTGTAAACAAACACGGCATGCGTATGTTGATAAGCGATATCCGTTCAGTTCAATAAGACATGAAATGTCTCTGAAATTTACTATGAAAAACTTTCTCAGAATTTATCATTTATAATTATTCAATTTCATCATCTTCAAGAATATTATGATGAAGAAGTAAAATAATATGAAGATTTTCTGACGAGGCTACTTCTTGCCGATAGATTTTGATAAGCATTTTAATATCCTCTAGAACCCAGAGTCCTTTTCTGGCAGGGAAAAAATTCAAGAACCACATTATTTGACTACTTTAGACTCTGATAGAATGAATATGGCGTTACTTTCACCTCACCATAGTATTTGTGGGAAATATAAAATGTGACATATTTGTAACATTGGGTCATATAGGTAGATTAATGGTCAGTATCAAATGTTACACATATGTATCACTGGGTTGTGTTAGTCCTTCATTACGTCCTTCTTATATCGGTAATTAAAATATGATAATGTTTCGACTATATTTATTGTGTTGTAATTATGTAAACATAATGGATATGTTGAAATTGCAATTATAAATTTGTTGAACATTACTTATTATTACATAAGTATAGAAAATAAGTAACGTATGAGATTTCAAAAACAAACAAAAAATAATAGTTATATCTTCACACCACTGGATTACGGGCAGTGGATGTCGATCCTCCCATTGACGAAACCGCACCCTCTCTTGACGAAGTCAGAGTGGTTGTAGCAAAGTTGAGGGGTGGAAAGGCAGCCGGTGTTTGTAATATCAGTGCGGAGCTCCTCAAAGCTTGGGGGTGAGGCCATGATCAGCGGGTTGCATGCTGTCCAGACTGCCGTGTGGCAATCAGGTACCATTCCTCCTGACTGGAAAAGGGGGCTGGTCGTCCCTATCTGGAAAGGGAAAGGGGACCGTCAGGACTGCAACAATTACCGCGGCATTACACTGCTCAGCGTGCCAGGCAAGGTGCGTTCCCATCTAATGCTGACACGGATCCGCAGTCATCTGATGAAGCATCAGAGACCTCAGCAGACTGGGTTCACACCTGTAAGTCAACAACGGTCCGTATCCTAGCGCTTTGTGTCCTGGTGGAACGCCGACTTGAGTTACGACAGGGGATGCTTGCAGCCTATGTTGATATAAAAAAGGCGTTTGACTCAGTGCATCATGAGTCACTTTGGGATCTTCTGCGACTTCGCGGGATTCCTGCAAGGACTATTGGTTTGATGACTGGTCTGTACTCTGGGACTGAGAGTGCTGTGAAGTGTGGGGGAGGTGTATCCAGCTTTCCTGTGAATACAGGAGTGAGGCAAGGGTGCGTCCTTTTCAACACCTTGTATGGACTGGGTATTAGGCAAAGTTGTACATAGATCAAAGTGATTGTGGAGCATCCCTCGGCAACACCAAGATCACTGATCTTATTTTTGCAGTAATCTTTGCTGAGTCGCTGGAGGTCCTGGGGATGGCTCTCGAGGCGCTGCACGAGGAGGTCAAAGCCTTTGGGACTTAAGGTCTCCTGGCTCAAGACTAAGGTCCAGGTGTTTGGAGGCTTACTAGATGAAACAGTACAGTCTGTTCATGCGTGCGGCGAGGACATTGAGATCTTGGAAAGTTTTACATACCTTTGGTAGCGCAGTCCATAATGATGCCGGGTCACGTCAAGAAGTCTTACGACGGATTGGCATAGCCCACGGTGTTATGGACTCGCTCAGCAGGAGTACTTGGCGTTGTCGGTACCTGTCCAGGAGGACAAAGATCCGGATCTTCAAGTCGCTTGTGATCCCTGTCTTACTCTATGGTTGTGAGACATGGACACTAAATAGCGACTTGAAGAGCCGAATCGGTGCCTTTGGTAATAAGTGTCTTCGCAGAATCATGGGGTATCGCTGGGATAATTACGTGTCAAATCAGCGATTGCACTGTGAGACTGAATCGAGGCCTATTACCTGCATAGTCCGTCAGCGCCAACTTCGGCTATATGGGCATGTGGTACGCTACCCTGAAACCGATCCTTCCCATCGGGTTGTATCTGTAAGAGACAATCTGGCGTGAGGAAGCCAAGGGGGCTACTTCCTGTCGGGAATTGCTTGGTATGGGAAGGGAGTCTGCATGGGGACTCGCGCGTGGTGACCCCGGGAGTGGCGTCGTAGAGTGGGTGAGGCAACGCGTCCCCCGGCGTATGCCCCCAATGATTGATTGATTCATAGTCTTATATAATTTGCATTATATATGGAACTCCTTGAAGCAGTTAAGCCTCTCAATGAAGCAAAGTCTCACATCACATTTGCCATTGTCTGTAAAAAAAACCCACAGATTAATAGATAAATAAATATAAAAAAAAAGATATAGATATATAAATAAAATATAAAAGAAACATACGTAAATACAAATTTCCGTTTATTTTTTATTTTTTATGGATTAGGATTATGGATTTGTATGGATGGAATAGGCTACACGTAGGCGGTAATACACAATACACTGAGTCCTCATTATATTTCATATATATTATCATTTTTTTCGTTTATTACAACAAATAACTGGTAACAACGTTGGAATGTATGCCCTACTAAAAGAAAAGAAATTATATAGCATTTACAGTGAATATATACTGAAAAGATCCAATGTTACATATGTCACGCCAATATATATTCATAAATAAACAAAATATATACCATGTTTGCTTTTATTATCTTTTGCAGATCTTCAGTAACATCTAATCAATCAATTATATAACTACATTCAAACATTACTTACCCGTAAGTAGTTGGTGAGGTGACATGAAGCAGAGCAAAAATATACACAGGTTTCACCTGTGCCATCACCAAGGGGACTGGACCTCTCTCGTACTTGAAGAAAACGAGAGGATCAGCAGACGCTGTCTGTATGTTACATCGGTGTAACACTGGGTTATTAGGGTAGAAAATATATAAAAAAAAAATTCTTCGGTATATGACTGTTTGAAATTTATATTACATATACGTCACATGGGGCGCTAGTATAGAGGGTATTAACAATCAGATATTTGTTTTCCGACAAAATCACTTTTTATTGGAAATTATTCTGGAGAACCTTATTCGGAGAACTGGGTGCCTTCGTGACAGTCTCAATACTCCCGTTTTTCATATACATTCTGTTCCAGCATGTTGTGGAACACTATTCACTTCCAAAAACCCAAAGCACTGACAAGAGGGTGACTGGCCGCGACCCTCACCACGCCCTCCATTCCTCCCTCTCTTCTACTGGCTCTCGCCTTCCCTCCTGAGTCACTGTGCTGATCACACTGATCATGGTCTACGCCTCCTCAGGACCTTGGTTAAGCCGTGAACTGAAGATCTAAGAGTTCTTGTTGAGATGGAATAAGTGGCGTACCTAGGCTATCAATGGGGGGCACCTAGGGGGGGGGGGGCACTATGGCAAGCAAAGCTCAGGGGCATTCTGAAGCCACATAGAAGGATATTAGTGCATATCGTCAGTCAAAGGTCCAAGCAGATTACGGCAGCCATGGCCAGTGGGGGGGCTCTAGATTTGTATGGACTAGATTTGTATGGACTAGATTTATATGCACGTCCCCCCCCCCCCCCCCCCGAGGCTACGCAACTAGCTATAGCCGATCTGAGCATCTGACGTTATTTATGGTTGAAAGAAGACTAGGCAACATCCATTACTTTGCAGGGAGGACTAAACAACCTCAAATTACACGTAATCTCTCCCTCCCTCCCTCCCTCTCCCACTCACAGTGGCGCCGTCAGGAAACGTTGACTGGGGTGGCCAATGTTGGATACAGAGCTAGTGTGGGGTGGCCATGGCATAACCATAAAAAAAGGGTTGAATTTTCATTAGACCTCTGTGATCTGGGGTGGCCAATGATATTTCAGGGGTCGGGTGGCCGTGGCCAGTCAGCCCCTAGATCCACCACTGCCCCTTCATTCCTCTCACTCTCTCCCACTCACCCACTTTCTCTCTCTCTACTACCTTGCGCTGCAGAAATATGAAGAAAAGCAGCAAGATAAAGTGTTGTGTGGCCAAACGTTGTTCTCTTCCTCCTCCCAGCTGCCTGCACACGCGTCCTATCTCCTCGCCGGCTCGCTCTCGACTATCGCTCGTACCGGATTACTCATAAAAGTCAACACTAGTTCGAGACATTAAACTTTTCCCTTATTTCATACCCATGCCCTTTCCTGTTGACTTTTGACCAATAATTATCGACCTGTAACGTTATATATGTCTTAAATGTTAGTAACTGTGAGTTAGTAATAGTATTGGTATGGTTTTGTAGTATTTTTTCTTAAAGTTTATATTGATAGGGTTCGTTAGTGCTTCGAAGTCGTTAACAGAGTTTTATAGCATTGTGGGTAGGATATCAGTTTGTTTTTTGCTACGTAGTTTGTGGGTTGTTAAAGGACTGGATTGCTTTGTTAGCAGTGGCGTAGATAGGTATCTATCAATGGGGGAGTGGGTACCTGGGGGGGCACTAGGCAAGCGGAACTCAGGGGCCACTCTGATGTCACATAGAAGGGCAGCTATAAGGGCATGTTCTAAGATCTGATCAGTGGTGGGTATTATAGCATTACACAGAATACGGCAGCCATGGCCAGTGGGGGGCACCTGGGGGAGAATGGGGGGGCACGTGCCCCCTAATCACTTACGACATTACTCATTAAATTGTATCCGTTGCTTATCTTGGCTGTTTATCGCTTGTTTGCAGGTGAAATATAATACTTATAATGACATGGCTTGTTAGAACTATGGTAACTATAGTATTTATCATAGTTTATTTATGGTAATCATAGTATTATAATGTCATATTTTCAACCTTACATATCTTTAAGTAAAACAGATAAGAATGCAGTGCTGGAAGGTAAGCCACGACGATTCTTGCATTATAAATGTTTCATCAAGGGTTAAGAGCTGCACCAATTTTACATTTTTCTGATTTTTTTTCTTTTTTTGATGGGTCGAGGAGAGGTATTGATGACACGAAACTGGCTGCTGAAGATTTCTGAGTTGCTCCTTGAAGGTGGCCACTATTCCTTAGTTCTAAGTGATACATGGCGATATGGACATAATTTTTTCCAGGTACTCATACATACCAAGACATCACAACACAAACAAGTACAAATAGAGTCCGTGGAAGTAGATAACACGATCTGAGTGCAATGAAGGTTAATGTTTGTCGTGATGCGTGGCTGCTGTGGCTTGATGGACAGTGACTGGTGAGGCGAGGAGCAAGGGTGACGTAGCCTTGATGTAATCTAAATACATTGAAATCAAACATAAAGGTAAGCAAATAGATAAATTAACAAAATACAAGTGAATCGAACAGCATATACAACCCAAGAAAACTTATTGCACCAACACTACCACTAATATCACTTTAGGATACAAGCAACGAACGAAAATGTAAAAAAAAATAGAAACAAAAAAATTGGTAAAAGCGTTGAAAGAAAAAGATTATACTTGACATTTAATAGACAGTGAAGCAGTTTGTGAAAAAAAAGTGACAAATAATTGAGAAACATGTACACGGTAAGGAAATCATAGTGATGCAAGTATAGTGATGGTGAGAGGGTGAGAGGGTGATGTAGTGTAGTGACTTAATAACATGATACACATCATTTAATTCTTCTTTTTTGGGGGGAAAGTAGAAAAAAAAAGTAGCTGCAAAGGCAAGTTTGATGATAATTTTCGTACTATTTACGTAACTAAATATCAATTTCACTGTCCCCAGCATTGTTGCCTGTGAAGTGGGGGAACATATTGCATCGCAGGAACTCTAGAAAGTATATACATATTGACAGTTCTCTCTCTCTCTCTCTCTCTCTCTCTCTCTCTCTCTCTCTCTCTCTCTCTCTCTCTTCTCTCTCTCTCTCTCTCTCTCTCTCTCTCTCTCTCTCTCTCTCTCTCTCTCTCTCTCTCTCTCTCTCTCTCTCTCTCTCTCTCTCTCTCTCTCTCTCTCTCTCTAATACAAGCCTGAATGCTACATTCCTGTTAATTGCAGCATGTATAAGCCAACCTGTAATTACTTCTTTTGTGATGACTCTAATAGAATGATCAATGAATCCCCTTCAGGTTTGAAGTTACTAGCTTTTAATATTAGTAGTTTACCTCTTCATATAGATATTTTGTGTTGAGCAATGTATTTATGCAACTAGTATGAAATTTGAGGTCTTAGGTTTTTGTAAAAACTCGCCTCAGTGATGCCATCTGTAAACTTTTTCCAATCGAAGGTATGATAATTACTTCAATAATAAGAATACACAAGGTGGAGGTATTGCCATCTATCTTCACAAAATGTTCGGGCCAATACTATTAGAGAAGTTTCTTGCAATTTGCTCACATTGAATCATTATTCCTTGAAATTACCCACCACACACTTTATTATTGGCAGATATATAGACCCCACTAATTCTAATTTTGATGATTTTATTGATCTTTTAAACCTATATCATTACCACTTTATCAACCTTTTAGGACACCTATTTATATTATGGGAGACTTTAATATTAATTTTTTAAATCTAATGAAAAAAATGCTCAAATTTTGATAAATATGTTCCATAGTTACTACTTCTTTTCCACAATCCATAAACCAACACGTGTAACTAGAAATTCGGCCACAATCATTGATCATATCTGGACTAATAATTTTGATAACTATTTAACAAGTGGGATAATATTTAACTCAATTAGTGATCTTTTCCCCTATTATAGTTATTTTTCAGTAGTCAATGATAGTTTATACTTCCAACACAGTGACTTTCACAAAAAGAAACCTAGACATTGAAAAAAATGTATGATTTCAAAGATGACTTAGCAAAAGTTAACTGGAATACAAATGCATTGGATTGTGATGTGAATGATCTTTTTGATAAATAATGAATAGGTTTTTAGAATTGTACAATAAGCACTTTCCATTGAAAACAACAAAAATCAAGAAAGCATCAAGGCAAACCATACATTACACCACCTATTAAAAAGGTTGATCAAACAACGGAATAAACTACAAAAGCTATATGCAAAATGGCCTTTAACATAAAAAAATATTTTTAAATCTTTTAGAAATAAATTGACGGAAAACAATAAAAAACAGCAAAAGAAAATTTTTAAAATAAAACAGATTTACAGATCATGCTGGGGATCCTAAAAAAATATGGGACATAATCAAAAACCTACTGGGTAAAAATAAAACTAGGATATCACCTTCTTTTCTTGTCAATGGCGTTTACAATCACTGATAATCAAAAGTGGCTAGGTCATTTAATAATAATTTCAGCAGTATAGGTAGCACACTTGTTTAATAACATTAAAGATACACAAGAGCCATTAACATTATCTTCCAGAACCACTCCCTTTTTCTTTTTATTTAAGACCTACAACACCAGCTGAAATCAAATCAGAATTGCAAATATGAAAGTTACATCCCCTGCATGATGAAATAAATATGAAAATAATAAAAGAATGCTCTGAAATAATTTCACCATTCTAGTATTCATTATAAAAAATCATTTCAAGAGGGCCCCTTTCCAGATCGAATGAAAATTGCTCGAATTGTCCTTTTTTTTCAAGAAAGGTGACAATTCTTTTAATGCAAAATATAGACCAATTTCAATATTGCCAAGCTTTAGTAAAGTTTTGAAAAAGTAATGGTAATGAGTTTAATGGATTACCTCTCAAAACACTAAATTTTTAACTCCAACTCAACATGGATTCCGTCCCAGTTTTCTACGGGAATAGCAGTCTACCATATCTGTCAGAACATTACAATGCACTGGACAATAAATTACAAATAACAGTTTTTTGTTGACCTCACAAAAGCATTTGACACAATTTCTCACACAATCTTATTACACAAATTATCTATCTATGGAAAACGTGGTAGTGCTCAACAAATGGTTCAAAAGTTATTTAAGTCATAGAAAGCAATATACATCATATAATAATACATCACTCCTTATAATGATATCACATGTGGGGTACCCAGGGTTCAATTCCTGGTCCTGTACTTTTCTTAATATACATAAAGACATCATTCGTAGCAGTAATAAACTTAAATTCATACTTTTTGCTGATGATACCAACAATCTTCATTCAAGGCCCAAATCTTGAAAATATTACAATACATTGAAGAAGAATTAAATAAAGTTTCAAATTGGATTAAGAGCAACAAATAACTTTAAAATTAATAAAACTGCTTTATGGGTTTTCCCGTCCCTTTTGACTCAGCCAGTACACACACAAATAAAGATAAAATAAACTATATTACATGAGGTTTTCGAATTTAATTTCTAGGGATATATATAGATCTAAGTTGAAATGAAAGAACATATGATTGGTGAATCTAGGATACGTTATAACACAGGCATACTTTACAGACTAAGGCACATTTGAATGTAAAATGTTTACTACAAGTTTATTTTACCCTATATATCCACATCTTTTATATTGTTCATCTTTATGGGGAGGTGCCCATAAAACCTTCATTGACAGCCTCTTTATTTGTCAGAAAAAGTTGTTAGTGTTATGTTTTTTAAAAATCGTTATGACCCTACCATCAGTATTTTCCGAGACTTCAAGTTATTAAAGCTTCCAGAATATCATACTCCTTCAAACCAATCTTTTTGTACATAAATCCATACACTCTTTACCTTTAGACCTTGGCTTTAGAGCAATACCCTACAATGTAACCCGAAGACCACATGATTTTCGTATACATTGTACAGGACATCACATACACAACAGAGTATTTGTCAAGAGGAACTAAAAGCTGGAACAACTTACCAGAACATTTTATTACTGATGAAAACTTAAAATCTTTCAAACGTAACTTGATAAAAAGCATGTTTGACAAATACAATGAAAAAAAATTTTAAACTCTCTACAACCATAAAGTCATATTGTTTTTTTGTTTTTTTATGGTTATTAAGATTTTTTTTTTTTATGCATTTAAAATTATTTGGGTTTTCTATTGTTAACTTCCATATTTTCATCCATAAAATGTTATATTTTCAAAATGGCCTGACCAGTCCCTTGCTAGTTATTATGTATTATAGCTTTCAGGTCCTATAAAAGCTTCGGCTTATTGGACCTGGCTTTATCACTACAGCAATATGTTCATATGTACAAAACTACATGGCCAAATAAATATTTTCAATATCAATATCTCTCTCTCTCTCATTCTCTCTCTCTTTTCTCTCTCCCTCTCTCCTCTCTCTCTCTCTCTCTCTCTCTCTCTTCTCTCTCCCCTCTCTTCTCTCTTCTCTCTCTCTCTCTCTCTTCTCTCCTTAGCATGGCTGTCGGAATTGGTTATACAATTAGAATTACGAATTGGTCACCTCAAACGACACAAAAGTCAGTAAAGTTGGATCGACATCTCACGAAGGAGGATTAGTATTGTGTAGAAAAAAAAGTAGAACCACGTACGTACTTTTCTCGTACATAGCATAATATCTGAGAGAGTCAGATGTCGGTATTTATTTGGGCTTCAGTTTGATACGTTATCTATATAAATATATCCACAGGAAAGAACAAACTCACAACCATCATTTTAAAAATTTTCCCGGTTCTCGGTAAAAAAAATAGTTGTATTCGAAAAACAACCCACCAGAGCGCGGGTTTTTTACATATACAGTTTCCGTGCCCTTAGTTCGTCTGTGTTTTTTCGCCATCAATTTAATTTTCCCCCGATGGAAGAATTGTTGTAAAGAATGTGGAAATAACTTACTTTATTTCAATGAAGTACAAAAGAGAATAAACTGTTGAATGTTTGAGGAATTAATGCATTCCTTCCCTATGTGTGCGATTGAGAGCGAAGGTGTATAGTGCCGCTGCCCCAGTCAGTCAGCGTGCCAAACCAAGACTTGCAGCAGCAAACTGCAGCGGCCGCCTGTTTGTACATCAAGTGGCTGCCGCATGAGGGGTCCCTTTGCCGTTTGGGGCCCAATTTCCCGTAAAAAATCCCCCCCCAAATTTTCCACCCATAAAATCAAGGGTCAATATAGCGGCTATCCCCCACGAAAAGGGGGGTCGCCGGGGGGCCTGTGCGGGTTTTGGGCCCTGCCTCGGGAAGGCGTTATCTCCCAACGCCCAAAATCCCGTTAGCGCGCCCTGCCCCACAATATGTTTGTTAAAGAGGCCGTTATCAGTATGGTGACCTGCCCTTTGGTTGAGGGGACATTAAGGCTGCTGGGGCCCGGCCCGCCCTTTTATGCCCTCCCGCAGGCTTTCTTTCTTTTATACAACAACACACACAAACACCACACAAACATTTTACCCCCGCCACGAGGGTCAAGTGGAAAAAGAGCGCTGGCTTGCCATTTGGGGGTAGCCATTTTCAAATTTCCTCACTGCGGACGGGGATTTTCACGGGACAAATTATGGCGGTTCCTGTCCCTTTTGAAAAAGGGGAGGGTTGTGTGGGTGTGTCCCAGCATTACCCTTAAAAATCGGTAATAATGGGGTTAAAAAGGGCTCGCACCGGGAGGGTAAAAAACTGGCGATCGGGAAAAGGTCAAAGTTTCGCGAGGCCCAAAAGACCAGGGATGAATACCCCACACACAGGGCCCCTCTGTGGTGTTAGGGAAAACGGATGAAATATAGGGAACAGTCGCCTCCGGGTTTTATAAACCAAAAATTTAAGGGCGCCCCCCCAAAAAGGCTTGGCGGGAGGTTTCCCAAATTTCCCATTTTAAACAATTTTGTTCCCGGGGAAAGGGTGAAAGGGGGGCCTTTTCTATCGCTATACAGGGTCCCCTTTTTTTAAGTCCTTGGAGGATCTCAAAACCCCAAAACATGGATCAAACGATTTAAAGGGGCTGAATCCCGGACCCTTTTAATTACTATTCAAGATATAAAAGGCTAAAAAAACAGAGAAAAGGGAAACTAGTGGGGCATCCCCCTTGCACAACCTCTACCACCCCACACAACACAACGCACCGCACACGCACACCGCACCCCAAAACCACACACACAAAACCACACACACACACACACACAAAACACACACACCCCAATTTTTGGGACAAAAACCCTTTTAAAAAAACCCAAATTTACTTGTTTGCTTGTTTGGGTTTGTTTATTGTTAGTTTGGGCATGAGTGTTCTTTTTGGGCCTTATTAGTGTTGTCATGTTTTAATATACTTTCAATCTATGTATCTGAAATGGCAGTAAAAAATTTGGGAACGAGCATAATTATTAAAAAAAAGAAACAATGTGGGGGACCTTTTTTTTAGTGGGGGGTTATGGAATGCAAAAAACATACATCTAAAAGAAAAAAAAACTTTTTATAAACTTTTTATAAAAGGCGAAAAAACAAAGTTTCAACAATACAATGCAAGCGAAAATTTATCTTAAATTTTGATTTTAAAATTTTCGAAACACTGCATTTTAACCGGAATATGCCGCCCCTAGTAACCCCCAGGTTTTTAAAGTAGGTTTTTCTTTAGCCGGGTCATTGACTTCAGGGAAATTCGTATACGAATATATCTTCGGCCACAAAAAATGGGGCGGGAATTTCCTTTTTGTAGTTAGTGGAGCCCGCCCGGGATTTGGGGGGGGAAAGGTAATATAAAAAAGCAAGAAAAAAAATCGCACTATGTTTTACGATATAAAAAAAAAATGTTGGGATGTCCGCGGGGCCATTGCCTTTTCCCGCTATTCCCTTTTTGGGGCCCTTTCGTGGCTTAAAAAAATATCCCAATTTTTGATTTTTTTTGTGTGTGGGTGTATGGGTGTGTGTTTGTGTGTTGGGGTTTTGGTGTGTGTTGTGTGTTGTTGTGTGTGTGTGTGTGTGTTGTGGGGTGTGGTATTGGGGTGTGTGTGTTGTGTGTGTGTGTGTGTGTTTGTTGTGGTGTGTGTGGTGGGTGTGTGTGTGTGTGTGGTGTGTTGTGTGTTGGGGTGTGGTTTTGTGTGTGGGGTGTGTGGTGTTTTTGTTGTGTTGTGTGGTGTGTGTGTGGGGTGGTGCGGGACTTTTTTTTAACTTGTTTGGGCTAATAGTTCGTCTTTTCCCGATTTATTAATTTAGGCACTTTCATATTTTTAACAAAAAATATGGGTAAAAAACAAATATTGTTTCAGGTCAAAAATAATGCTTTGGAAAATTCTTGAATCAGTTCTCATCACCGTCAAGAATGGGTGCTGGTATTATGAGGACTTTTTGTCCCGACAAATTCACTGTATCAAACCCCGCCCCAAAAAACATAATAAACGAACCCCTATATTCACAAACCCACTCAAAAAATTTCCGCAGGGGCGGCAAGTGTTAGTTTAAAAATTCCTTCCACTTAAAAAGCACGCGCACACGGCACGCACGCGCAAAACACAAAAAAGTAAAAAACAATCCCAAAGCCCAAAAAGGGGATTTCCCTGTTTGCTAGTTGAAAGCTCCAGGATCCTCCAAAAAAAAACTACCCTATACAACCCTCCCTTTCCCCATCCCTCTCTCCCCCGCCCCCACCCCCCCCACCCAAAGATCCCCGGGCCCGGGAAAACAAATATCCAAAACAAGATGGGTTGGGGGGTCCCGGGGGGCGGGGGGGGAAAAGCAATCGTGGGGCTGAATAAACATGTTTGGCTTACATTTAGCATTGGGATTTGGGTTACGGTACACCCTTGACTTTGGTAAGAAAGTGGGTTTCACCATACTAAAAGGAAGAGTTTTTATCCCAAAAACCTTTCCTCTCCTCTCCGCTGTTTTTCGAAATTTGTTAGTATCTTTGTTGAAATTTTATCTTTCATTTTTTTTTGTTTTTATAAAATTTTTTGGGGAATAAAAGTCGGCCCCCCGAACTCCCCTCTCTTTTCTCCCCTTTTCTCTCTCTCTCTCTCTCCCCTCTCTCTCTCTCTCTCTCCTCCTTTTCTCTCCCCTCTCTTCTCTCTCTCTCCTCTCTCTCTCTCTCCTCTCTCTCTTCTCTCTCTCATTTTTTGTGTTGCTTTAAACAAAAAATATCATCAATATTTCAATAAAAAATTGAGTTCAACAAAAATTTGTGGGCGATGAATCAAATCGGGAAATTTAAACGAGGAATAACCCGTACGTTCACCCAAAAAACAGTTGAAATTCATTCAAATTTAAAACCCGAAAACCCCTGTTGAAAATGGGGCGCCAAACAAAGGTTCGACCCTTGAGAACAAAAAAAACTGTATTTCTCTCCTTTGGTTAGTTAATGTTAATTTTTTTTTTTTAAACCCTTTAAAAGTAAAAAATGAATTTAAGGCCAAACCCAATGCAGGTTTGGGGAAAGGCCCCGGGGGAGCGGGGGGTTTAGATTTTCCGATTGGGGTTCTTGGGGACCCAGTTCGATCCCCGAAGAAACCCAAAACCTTTCTTCACCGTCGAGTGGCCTAAGAACACCCACATGCCCTGCCTATCAACTCTAACCTTCGACTGCAGAGTGCATCGGAGGACACAGGGGGGCTGCATGAGCCTCACAGGCTCATAAGAAAACCTGCCTGCGCCACCAACGGGCGAGGACCAACCATCAGAAACCCTCAAGTGAACCTCCAGAGCCTACCATCCGAGCCCTGGGTCACCACTGTCTTACAGGCGCTATAAGGCACAGATGAAAAAAAAAAAAAAGGTTTGATGATGGGGAACGGGAGACCTGGTAATGTGTATTGAGATGAACAAGCAATATAAACCCTTAAACTAAGTGCAAACACACCCCAAAAAACAAATACATAGATCAAAAATATTGCACCATTTTCAACCTAGATTAAAGTAATCAAAAGAAATAGGAAGTGGTAACATAATAGATGCACGACAATCACTTATTTTTTAAGATTCTTTTTGTGGAAATGCAGGTAAAATATAAAAAATGAGGAGGAAATGGAGGGGACAAGAAAGAGGAGAGATGGGTGAAGAACATGGAGATGGGGACGACATAAACAACAAAAGCGACGACAACAAAAGTTACGAGGAAGAATAAATCCAACTCAGAAATAAGGTTACAAGACTGCAGAATGCGCAGGAAAGAAAAATTAATTATAGTTATAATTACTACCGAAAAAGTTATGTGAAAACTCGCAAATGTTTTGGAGGAAAGTAAATATTTAATTAATGAAATGTGTGAGAGAGAGAGAGCGAGAGAGAGAGCGAGAGCGAGAGCGAGAGCGAGAGAGAGCGAGAGAGAGAAAGAGAGAGAGAGAGAGAGAATGCTATCCTCCTATCCTATCTATCCTGCGGTAGAGAGAGAGAGAGAGAGAGAGAGAGAGAGAGAGAGAGAGAGAGAGAGAGAGAGAGAGAGAGAGAGAGAGAGAGAGAGAGAGAGAGAGAGAGAGAGAGAGAGAGAGAGAGAGAGAGAGAGAGAGAGAGAGAACAAGACAAAAGGGAAATAAGAAGAAAAAAAGAAAGAATGAAGAGAAGGAGAGTTAAGAACAGAGATAGACCGACCGTTAGGAAGACATGGAACAGACAGCGCACAAAAGTACGAAATCAAACAAAAAAAGACAACACGAAGGAATATAATAGACATAATTTGGTAGGGCGAGTGAGACTGACGTTTAGGAAGGAGAGAGAGAGAACGAAGGCTTGAGGGAGGGAGGAGACTAAAAACAGATAACAAGAGAGAGGGAGGAGCCCTTAGCATGAATGATAGGGGGGCGGTAGCGGAGTGGTTAGCGTCTCCGACTGGCGTTCTCGGTGACCCGAGTTCGATCCCCGAAGAAACCCAAAACCTTTCTGCACCGTCGAGTGGCCTAAGAACACCCACATGCCCTGCCCATCAACTCTACCTTCGATTGCGAGTGCATCGGAGGACACAGGGGGGCGGCATGAGCCTCTAATCACAGGCGTCACTATAAGAATCCTGCCTGCACCATCACTGGCGAGGACCAACCATCACAGCCCTCAAGTGAACCTCCAGAGCTTACCATCCGAGCCCTGGGTCACCACTGCCTACAGGTGCTATAGGCACAAATGTAAAAAAAAAAAAAAAAAAAAAAAAAAAAAAAAAAAAAAAAAAAAAAAAAAAATAAATAAATAAATAAATAAATAAATAAATAAATAAATAAATAAATAAATAAATAAAAAAAAATATGGTAAGGGATGTTGAAGCAGTCTGGTGCTGGGATCTGGTGGGCACCGCCTCACACCACCCTTTATACCCTTGCTGCTGCCACACTACTGCCTTGCCCTTGCTTGTCCTACCTCTTGGGCATTTATGTTTACAGTGTGTGTGTGTGTGTGCGTGCGTGCGCGTGCGCGTGTGCATGTGCGTGTGCGTGTGCGTGTGTGTGTGTGTGCGCACTTTGTTTAACTTGTTTGTTTAATAGTTCGTCTTTTCTGATATTATTAATTCAGGTCACTTCATATATTAAAACTTATATGATAAAAGACAAATATATGTTTCATGGTCAAAAATAATGCTGGAACATTCTTAGAATCAGTTTTTCATCACCATCAAGAATGGTGTGCTGGTATTATGAGACTTTTTGTCAGACACTTCACTGTATCACCACGCACAGAACATAATAAACGAACACTATATTCACACAACCCACTCAACAATTTCCGCAGGACAGCAAATGCAGCAAGTTGTTAGTAAACATTCCTTCCACGTTAACGCACGCGCACACGCGCACGCACGCGCACACACACAAACAGTAAATACAAACAACGCGAAAAGGTGATTCCATGTAGCTATGTTGACGCTCCAGGATCCTGCCAATAACACTACCCTATACAACCCTCCCTCCTCATCCACTCTCTCCACCGGCACACCCCACACCCACCCAACGATCCCCGACGGGACATAACCATATCCAAAACAAGATGGGTGAGAGGTCGGGGGGGCGGGGGGGGAAACGCAATCGTGACTGAATAAACATGTTTGGCTTACATTTAGCATTGGTGTTTGATTACGGTACACATTGACATTGGTAAGAATGTGGCATTTCACAATACTACAAGTAAGAGTCTTGTTAACAAAGACCTTTCCTCCTCCTCTCCGTTGTTGTCGATTAATTAGTATCTTTGTTGATAATTCATCACTTCATTATTTTTTGTTGATATTTTTTGGGCAATCACGGTCGGCCGCCGACTCTCTCTCTCTCTCTCTCTCTCTCTCTCTTCCGTCTCTCTCTCTCTCTCTCTCTCTGCCTCTCTCTCTCTCTCTCTCTTCTCTCTCCTCTCCTCTCTCTCTCTCTCTCTCTCTCTCTCTCTCCTCTCTCTCTCTCTCTCTCTCTCTCTCTCTCTCTCTCTCTCTCTCTCTCTCTCCTCTCTCTCTCTCTCTCTCTCTCTCTCTCTCTTATCTCTCCTCTACTTCTCTCTCTTTTCTCATCTCTCTCTCTCTCTTCTCTCTCTCTTCTCCCCTCTCTCTCTCTCTCTCCTCTCTCTCTTCTCTCTTCTCTCTCTTCTCTCTTCTCTCTCTCTACTCTTCTCTTCTCTCTTCTCTCTCCGTGTCGTAGTCAAAATATCAATATACATAATAAAATGATTTCAACAAATATTCGTGACGATGAATCAAATTCGAATTAATCGAGGAATAAACCGCTACGTTCACCAACAAAAAACAGTTGAAATCATTCAAAATGGACCTCTAAACCTCTGTATTAAACTGACGCAAAACAAAGAGTTCGACATTGAGAACAAATAACTGTATTACTCTCCTGTTAGTTAAATGTTAATTTATTTTTTCATCCGTAAAATGTAACAATGAATTAAGGCACCGTAAGCATAAAGAAATGCGTCATGACATAAAATGAGACTGGGTAGAATCTTGTTGATGATGGGGAACGGGTGACTGGTAATGTGTATTAGATGCAGAGGTTAAAATCCTTAACAAGTGCAAAACACACACAACACAAAAACAAATCATAGATCAAAACATTGCACCATTTCACCTAGATTAAAGTAATCAAAAGAAATAGGAAGTGGTAATACATACGATGCACGACAATCACTTTTTTTGAGAACATTCTTTTATGGAAATGCAGGTAAAATAAAAATGAGGAGAAATGGAGGGGACAAGAAAGAGGAGAGATAGGTGAAGAACATGGAGATGGGGACGACATAAACAACAAAAGCGACGACAAAACAAAGTTACGAGGAAGAATAAATCCAACTCAGAAATAAGGTTACAAGACTGCAGAATGCGCAGGAAAGAAAAATTAATTATAGTTATAATTACTACCGAAAAAGTTATGTGAAAACTCGCAAATGTTTTGGAGGAGAGTAAATATTTAATTAATGAAATGTGTGAGAGAGAGAGAGAGAGAGAGAGAGAGAGAGAGAGAGAGAGAAGAGAGAGAGGGGAGAGAGAGGAGAGAGAGAGAGGAGAAGAGAGAGAGAGAGAGAGAGAGGAGAGAGAGGAGAGAGAGAGGAGAGAGAGAGAGAGAGAGAGAGAGAGAGAGAAGAGAGAAATAGACAAAGGGAAATAAAAGAAAAAATAAAGAATGAAGAGAAGGAGAGTTAAGAACAGAGATAGACCGACCGTTAGGAAGACATGGAACAGACAGCGCACAAAAGTACGAAATCAAACAAAAAAAGACAACACGAAGGAATATAATAGAGACATAATTTGGTAGGGCGAGTGAGACTGACGTTTAGGAAGGAGAGAGAGAGAACGAAGGCTTGAGGGAGGGAGGAGACTAAAAACAGATAACAAGAGAGAGGGAGTAGCCCTTAGCATGAATGATAGGGGGGCGGTAGCGGAGTGGTTAGCGTCTCCGACTGGCGTTCTGGGTGACCCGAGCTCGATCCCCGAAGAAAACCAAAACCTTTCTGCACCGTCGAGTGGCCTAAAAAACACCCACATGCCCTGCCCATCAACTCTACCTTCGATTGCGAGTGCATCGGAGGACACATGGGGCGGCATGAGCCTCTAATCAAAGGCGTCACTATAAGAATCCTGCCTGCGCCACCACGGGCGAGGACCAACCATCACAGCCCTCAAGTGAACCTCCAGAGCCTACCATCCGAGCCCTGGGTCACCACTGCCTACAGGCGCTATAGGCACAAATGTATAAAAAAAAAAAAAAAAAAAAAAAAAAAAAATAATAATAATAATAATAATAAATAATAATAATAATAAATAAATAATAAATAAATTAATTAATTAAAAAAAGATAAGGGATGTTGCAGCAGTCTGGTGCTGGGATCTGCTGGGCACCGCCTCACACCACCCTTTATACCCTTGCTGCTGCCACACTACTGAAATCTACCAAGCAAATCTGAATGCCCCCTTTTTCTAGTTCCACTAAGTGATATACCTTCCACCATAACCCTATCTCTCAGTGTAAGCTGCCTCTATTGAAAGGTTTCTCTAAGTTACTCCACCTAATGCAAATCCTGCCAGTAAAATGCAGTCTACCACTTTCATAATTCCTCCCAGTATTGAGGAGGTATAACCCAATCACCTTCCCTAATCTAATCCCTTAATCCCGATCCCCTCCCAGTTATCATTTCTCACGTATTGTAACCCAAATATCTCATTGTAAGCCACCTCCGGTCTAAGTTTTATTCCATTTTCTGCTACCCCACCCGGAATAATGTAATCCACCTCCCTTAATTTTAATCCCTTTCAGTGCTATCACACAACACAAACCAGGTAAATAACAGTCTATCTTAGCTTTAGCCCCTATCAGTGGAGCCCCACCCACTTCAATAACGTCCTCAAACTCTCCCCTCCTTTCAGTGCATCCTTCGCCACCCCATAACCTCCCAGTGCAATCTGGCCTCACGACACACCCGGCAGCCCAACCCCCCCATTAACTTTTCTTTGTATAACTTACCCTCCCTCACCCTCCAGTCTTTCCTCTCCGTTACATGTGCCTCGTGAAGACTCCCTTCTTTGTATCCATTTGTGTATAACTGGTAAATTTACAGTTACCAGTTAAAATTACATTCGACAACACTTCCTACATCATATCATCTCTATACCGTCCCCAATGTAAATACAATAATATCAATGAGTTTAATGCCATCATGGATAACCTACTGTCACAAAGCCCCTTCATTAATAACCGAACCATTATTTCCGGTGACTTCAACATTAATTTATTGGAACACGAATCACACTCACCTACTAACAATTTCCTAGTCACAATGCAGTCCTTCAATTATTTCCCCCATATATCCCGCCCAACGAGATTTCCTGACAGTAACTCCACAGCCTCACCGTCCCTTCTGGACCACATATGGACAAATTTTACAGTACCCTCTACCTCCGGCATTCTTCACTTTCCCCTAAGCGACCACCTCCCCGTGTTTCTAAACATCCCAATTCTAGGGAAGCCTTGTACGAAACACAAAATATCCTTTGGGCTAAAAAACTATCAAAATCGCTCAAAATTTAAAACTAAGATCACAGACATTAATTGGAATTCCATACTAATCAGTAATGATACAGATGTAAATTGTTATATTTTTTTAGACAAGGTACATAGCATTTACTATTCTTGTTTTCCTAAAATATCTAAATTCATTTCAACTAAAAGACTCCAAAAACCATGGATAACGCAAGGAATAATAAGATTTATACAACACAAATTCACCTTGTACAAATCATATAAGCTAGGAATGATCAATTTCGATGTATACAAAAAATACCGAAATCATCTTACTAACCTAATTAAACAAGTCAAAGCAAACTATTACTTACAAAGATTCGCAAGTTTCAGACTAAATACTAAGAAGATCTGGGAAACAATAAATGAATTAGGAAATACCAAAACATATCCCAAAACAACAACCAACTCCATAAATATCAATAACCAAATTATTCATAACTCACACGATATTTCATGTGCATTCAATAAGTATTTCTCACAAATAGCCACAAAGCTTGCAAATGATCTGCCTCCCACACAAACATCTCACAATTCTTATCTCCGAGGAAACTACCCTAATTCTTTGGAATTATGGTAGCAACTAACCCATAGCAACTAACAATGACATCACTCAAGTAATCACTTCCCTAAAAAATAAGAAAGGGCACATCGATGACGTATCAGTAGAAATAATAAAAGAAAACAAAGAAATATTTGCCAAACCCCTTACAATACTGTTTAACCAATCTATTAGGACTGGTGTTTTTCCCAACAAATTCAAGCTGGCTAAAGTAATTCCAATCCATAAATCTGGAAACAAAACTGATTTGTCCAACTATCGACCCATTTCTATCTTACCTGTGTTCGCAAAAAAAAATTGAATTATTAATGAAAAAGCACCTATTGATATTCTTAAGTAAAATGAACATACTAAATGATAAGCAATTTGGATTTAGACCTGGTTTTAATACCTTTGATGCCATCAATACCTACAATCTGCCCTATACACAGCACTAAATAACAACAAATCTATCATTTCAATCTTTATCGATTTTCGAAAAGCATTTGACACTGTTCAACCCAATATTCTACTGGACAAAATGTATCACTATGGAATTCGTGGCTGTATTCATGACTGGTTCAACTCATACCTAAGTAATAGGACCCAATATACAGTCTTCAACAATATCTCTTCCCCCACCAAATCAGTGCATCTAGGAGTACCTCAAGGCAGTATACTGGGACCTATTCTGTTTCTATTATACATCAATGACATGTGTAACATATCTGAGACACTAAATACCATATTATTTGCCGATGATTCTACGCTTTACTTAATTGGTGACAAGCTCACAGAACTAATCAATAGAGCAAATGCAGAGCTAGCTAAATTCTCGGAGTGGTGTTTGGCTAACCGCCTAACTATAAATACAGCCAAGACATATTTCATGTTATCTACAAATACCACTACCAGATACCAACCATTACCAAATCTTAAAATTTTAAATGATGACATTACTCAAATATACAAGATAAAGTTTCTTGGGTTAATCTTTGACAAAAACTTAACTTTTAAAGTAAACATCATCTGTCCAACCTCTGTTTAAAATTATCTAGATTAATTCCACTCCTTCTCAAAGTCAAACCCTTCGCCCCAGATGAAGTTTTAAATGCATGTATTATGCTCACATTTATCCCCATCTCAATTATTGTAATCTCATTTGGTCCACCACTTATCCCCGTCATTTAAACCATCTAAATGTACTCCATAAAAAAGTCATCAGAATAATGACCGACATTGACTACTGCGAGCACACTCCTCCATTATTTAAATCCTTAAATATTTGTAATCTAAATTATTTATCAAAATTAAATATTGCATCTTTTATGTACAAACAATCAGCGTCTAACTACAATAATGACCAACTACTTCACAATTACCAAGCCCGCAACCAACGCTCCCTGTCCATACCTAGTCATAGACTAACCCTATACAAGCATTCCCTAATGTGCCAAGGTCCCAAGTTATGGAATGATATCCCTGTACATATCAAACATTCACCTAGCTTAAGCACTTTTAAACATACATTCAAGAAGCATTTGTTATCATTATACTAGCTCTGTGTACTATTATCATTGTTATTATTATTCGTGTACTTATTTTTTGTGTAATTCTTCACAACAACTGTATAATATTATTTATTACTAGTGTATATTATCTGTAAATTAGTCAAGTAACTTACTAACTATCATCCCCTGTTTATGTCAGTATTTGTTTAGTATTTATATACCTTGTGTTTATTTAAAAAAAATTCTGTGTGTTTTCCCTCTCTCTCCACACCTTTGCCCAAAAAGCATTTGCTTGTAAAGCGCTGTTTGAAACCCCATATCCTGTTATAATCATTATAAAATATTGTAAAATGGCAAACATAATAAAGTGTTAAAGTGTTAAAGTGTTAAATGATGTCAGTTATCAAACGGGTTGAAAGAAACGTGTAATTTTATTGTTAACGAATATTTTTTTTCAAGGTAGTCCTTCAGCTAATATATGAACTTTTATAATGAAGTGTACCAGTGCTTCATATTCCTACTTTCATCTATAATAATATAAGCGAAAGTGTGTGTGTGGTGTGTGTGTGTGTGTGTGTGTGTGTGTGTGTGTGTGTGTGTGTGTGTGTGTGTGTGTGTGTGTGTGTGTGTGTGTGTGTGTGTCCGCGATAGGTTCCGTCCCCAGTGACGCAATCCCATCATATGGCACAGTTTTGGAACCAGGTCGACGAGGGGCACATTTTAAGCCCCTTATGGGATTATCTGATCACTTTTAGTTATTTTTATTTTTAGCAGCTATTAGCAAGAATTGTGAAAAAAACAATGTGGGTTGCGAGAATTAGAGAGATCGGGAACTCGAAATGTCAGGGGTCGCTAGCAGTTTTAACTCACTTTTTTGATAATAAGTTGGTCTACTGGAAAACAAGATATGGGCTTATTCCACTGCACTTAAAACACAAAAGTATAATATTAAGAACGATTTTCTTCTATATGTATATTGTATAGAAGTCTGATTCTGTAAAACATTGTATATAAACAAATAACCAAGTAGGTTATAGTTGAGGAGGCGAGGTAAATGCTACTCTATGATATTATATAGTCAATAACGAATGTTTAGAAGTTATCTATACCTAGGCAGTCATATTTTCCTGTTATTATTGTGTATCAATCAGATAGAAAGCCTGGAAGTGCAATGAGTCGACGCGTGAAGTCGTAATGTTTTGATTCAATCTCCCCACCACAATCTCCCCCCCCCCACCACTCCCCGCCGCGGCGTGTCGCCTCCACAATTATAACCTACATTGTCGCAGCAACAAGCCGATTTCGGCATTCTTTATTCTTCGTTTTTCCAAGGCATTGATTATTGTATTTTGACAAGCGTTTGCCAGACGCAGCAGTACTGTCTTAGAAAATAGTGTGAACATCGCCCAAATTTTACATGCCACAATATACATGTAGCAAATATATTAAGCTTTGCTATTCGAGGCGAGTAATTTGCATTAAATTGCTATTATAGAACGTTCCATCGTAATGCATGTCATCCATATAATTAGTAGAACAACAGAAGAACTATATTTTTTGGTATTCAGATGCGGTGCATCAATGTTTATCGCGAAATTAATTTATGAAAAATATTAGTCGCGGAGCCAAAACACAGTAGACCAACCTTTGAGTTAAAACTGCCAGCGACCACTGGCATTTCTCGAGTTTCAGATCATTGGAATTGAGGAAACCTTGATGTAGGGTGATGGGTGAGTGAATGGGTGGAGTGATGGGTAATGGGTGTGGGGTGATGGGTGAGTGAATGGTGGGGGGTGATGTTGGGGGTGATGGTGATGGGTGAGGGAATAGGTGGGGGTGATGGGTAATGGGTGAGTGAATGGGTGTGTGGTGATGGGTAATGGGTGATGGGTAATGGGTGAGTGAATGGGTGTGTGGTGATGGGTAATGGGTGAGTGAATGGGTGGGGAGTGATGGGTAATGGGTGAGTGAATGGGTGGGGGGTGATGGGTAAGGCGTTAATACATACATTTCTACATCCATGATTTCAGGAAAGTAAGAAGGGGCTATCTGGAGAGTCTGTGTTTGGTGGGCCTTTGGCCCACCAATAGCTCTCCGCAGGAGCTAGCCAAAAAGTCCGCCCGGAGGGCGGCTTTTCGGCTAGTAACATATAAAATGGTAAAGTTTAGGACATTAATACTGCATTTTACTCGCAATAATGAGTCAGTATCGTCATGATACTGGACCTGTACAGGACCAACTCACCTCTCAGCCACACGTATGCACCTTGTTAATCCCACCTTTGTATATTTCTTAGTTTAACAATTACCTTTTGATTACCTTGTCAATACAACACTTTTCTTCTCGGCGTCTTTATCCTGATAAACCACCACCACCACTACCACCACTCGTTCACACATTACCTACATGAACAGCCACACTTCACCTCATGTCAAATCCATAACTCTTCTTACTCACACAAGTTCCTTCGTTCTCGAACCCTCACGTGGACAGAGCACCTCAGTCCTCATTTCACCACCCTCATGGCACCTGTTAACCAGACACCATCCATTTAGTGTCAATTCCCTTTAACACCTCGAACGGCAGAAACAAACCAATACGACAAGCAATTCCAGGACACATTGGGTCGATTGGGGAAAGAAAGTGAAGGGCATATACTACCGAAAACATCGTTATAGTCTACATAACCTATCACTCGGTAGCTGAGCTGGTCATATGCATTCCAAAATGTACCGTTGCCTGCTCGCCCAGGGAAAACAAAGAGGGGACGCACACCTGGATTTCAGGTCTCAGGAAAAGAGTAAACACACACACACACACACGCACACGAACACGCACACACATACACATCATCAGTCCTCCACACGGTTCTAACAACACTGATGCACCGTGAACGCTCACATAACGTCAGTCCCTTGCCGCACCCAAGCTTTCTATTACACAACACCTGCCACTCACCGCTACATCCAAACACTGTTACCAACTCCGTATACCATCACACAATCATGTCACTATTGCTTCAACAGATCAGCATAATTCATGTAACCCTTTCGTTCAGTCAGGCTTTGTTTAGTCGGCTAGCGTGAATGTGTTGTACTCACATTTGCAGTCACAGGACCTTAATGCTATTCACATCGCGTCTTGTTTGCCTGGATCGATATGTCTGTCGACCAATCTAAACTACTCTGCGTAGTAGTTTAGGCTAAAACAAGTGTAATTTACTGCAAACAAACGTAAACATCAGTAACATGATTTAGGTAGAATGGGTAAATACACACCGGAAACATACGGAACGCCCAGCAGATGTGTATAGGTTGTTCATAGGAAGTTAATTAACAAGTTTGTATTTTGATCATTTATTCTAGAAATAATATACTTTTTCATGAGACTAGGATTATGCTATCATACCACTTAAAATGCGGAAAACTACCGCCTCCCGTGTAAGTTGGCCTCTTTGGGGTTAGCTATATCTCACGCCAGACATTTTGTGACAAAGGTATAAATTAGAACATAAGTTAGCAAATTGATTATATCTAAACGCCCTGGTTATCTTTTGCCATATTTGTGTGTGCTACATGTGTATTCATCTAGTTGTATTCATCTAGTTGCATTTTACAGGGCATGAGCTACACTCGTATGGCTCCGTCTCCATAGCTACGTTTTATCATTGCTCTTTAGTGCTTAGTTTTGGCCGAAGCCACCACCTCGGGAGGCGGGTCACAAACCCCCGGCTAACTCCCGGTACCCATTCACTGCTGGGTGGACAGGGACTCGGGTTTTAAGAAGACCGCCCATCTCTCTTTGCTCTGCCCGGGGATTGAACCAGGGACTTCTCGGTTGTGAGCCGAGCACTACTACACTACGCCGTACGGTGTGTGTGTGTGTGTGTGTGCTATTCACCCATGGTCTTGTATACGCGAGTCGGACTCGCGATTGCCAGTTTGACCCTCCCGGTGGCATATTCCCCAACTCTACGCGAGTATGTGGTTCCTGAGGGAAGAAGCTTGGCTGTAGCTCCGAAACTAACCATAGGATTTTCTCAAAAATACATTCATTGTGATTTCCACACAAAGTTACCCAAAAAGTCCAGGAAAACCTGACCTACCTTAACCATAACCTAACGTATCCTAACCTGACGTCTTCTAGAGTAAATGCGACATACTGTTCCAGAAAACGAGAATATGCCTCCAGATGCGAGCTTGGAGCTCA
Source organism: Chionoecetes opilio (assembly GCA_016584305.1). Taxonomy (NCBI): domain Eukaryota; kingdom Metazoa; phylum Arthropoda; class Malacostraca; order Decapoda; family Majidae; genus Chionoecetes; species Chionoecetes opilio. The sequence continues at coordinate 465,891 of JACEEZ010020152.1, forward strand.
TTATTATCGATCTTCGGGTAATGCTAGGACCTCACACACCACACATCCCCATCCCCTTGCTCAAGGGGGCAGTAACCGCCCGGAATTGCCAGTGAAAAATCCCCGGGAGCAGTGAGGATTCGAACCGGCCAACTATAGAATAGCTCGCCAACTCGTTATCCACTTGACCATCGTGGTGGGTGTGTGTGTGTGTGTATGTGTGCGCGCGAAGTTGCGCGGAACACCCGAGGGATATTGGAAATATATCAAAGCGAAACTCAAATAAGAAATCAAAGAAGTTGATTATTATATAGAATTTTGAGCAATGAGTGACATACATTGATTATTTTAAATATACTTAGCTACAGTCATGAAGAATTGTTTATTATATATTTATATACAATTACGTATTATCATTACATCTATCGCTACCCACGTATTGTCTTTACTAACCCTGAGGACATTCGGGTCCCGCACAACATAACCAGGGTAAACTGGTTGTGTTTGGCAACAAGTCCAGTGTAGTTCCATCCATCCATCCATCCATTCACCTTTGCGTATAGACATAGATATCGACCAAAAACTCGATCATACTGGTATTTGAGTTATGTGCGGTATATCAAACACTGTATCCACATCTCCTCACGTCTGTGGTCACTAAAAAACACATGCTTTACCAACAGTGACCTTTAATTTATAATTTAAATGGCAATTATTCGCCCCAAACTAGTGTTGTGTCTCCCCATCTCTTTTAACGCGTCACTTCTTATGGACAGTGATTGTGATTGTAGTGTGTCAGTAACTTTAATGATTAACTAATCGGCTACTTCCCGCCCGGGTCCTTTTTTTTTTTTTCTTTTTTTCAAAAAAAAGTTGAACAAAATTAGCTGCAAAGGCGAGTTTAAGGATACTTGTTTCACTTTTTACATAATTGAAATTTTAAATTTTCACTGTCTTCAGGATCGTTGCCTATGAGGTGGGGAAACAATATTGCATCGCAGCAACTCTTGAAACTTAATATATATTGACAGTTCCACCCATGGAGCCATAAAGGGCTTTATAAACCCCTTTTTTATTTTGAAGCTTTTTATAGCTCCATGGTTCTCTCTCTCTTCTCTCTCTCTACTCTCTCTCCTTCTCTCTTCTCTCTCTCTCTCTCTCTCTCTCTCTCTCTCTCTCTCTCTCTCTTCTCTTCTCTCTCTCTCTTCTCTCTTCTCTCTCTCTCTCTCTCCCCTCTCTCTCTCTCTCTCCTCTCATTATCATTGCTGTGGGAAATTGGTTATGCATTTAGGATTAGGAATTGGTCCCTCAAAAGAAAAAAAAGGTCAGTAGGATCTACATTTCTTGAAGCACTGTACAGAAAAACAAAAGTAGAATCACGTACTTTTTCTCGTACGTACCTATATAATATTTGCGAGTCAGATGTCGTTCTTTAATTGGACTTCAGTTTGGTGTACCCCTATATACATGCATATATACTATATCCATAGGCAAAAAACACATCACAAAACCCTCATTTTAAGCTCTTGTTTCTTTGGGAAAAAATAGTTGTATTGAAAAAAACTAGGAGTTGCTGGATTTTTTCACATGTACAGTTCCGTGCCTTTTGTTGTCTGTTTGATTTTTCGCCGTAAATTTTTTCCGCCGTAAATTCAATTTTCCTTGGTTGTAGAATTTTTTGAAATAATGTCAAATGACTTGCTTCTTTCAATGAAGTACAACAAAAATCAACATTTGAAGGTTTGAGAAATTGAATGTATTCCCACCATATATGGAGTGTGAGAGTGGGGGTGTATACTCAAATGAAGCTGCCCGAGTTAAGTGCTAAGAAAACCGGCCGGCCTTGGGTCAGGTGCCAGGAAAAGACGTGCAGCAGCAAGCAGCAGAGCAGCAGCAGCCGCCTGTTTGTGCATCAAGTGGCTTGCCGCTTGAGGGGTCGCCGCCGCTTGGGTCCAACTCTTTTCTAAAATAAATCCCTCCACCAATACCAGCATGATCAAGGGTCAAATACCGTAACCTCACGCTGTTGAGGGGCCATTGTGCCCCGTGAGTGGCCATCCACCACGATAAGGGGTTCGCCGTGGCCTGTGGCGTGTTGGCCCTGCCTCTGTAAGGCGTTATCTACACGCCCCAAAACCCCGGTAGGGCGCCGCTGCTCACAATATGTTTGCTGAGAGGCCGTATGCAGCATGAGTGGTCCTGTCCCTTGTTGAGTGGACATTAAGGCTGCTGACGGCGCCCTTATGTCTACTGCAGGGCGTCGTCTCTAAACTAGGGCGCACCGCACACGCACACGCAGACTACGCACCACCCCACCCCTACGCACACACACACTACGCACACATACACACTTCACTCTAGGCTCAGGCGGTTGTTTCGGAACACGGACGTATGTATGTAGGCAAACTGTCGCCTCTGCGTCTTATCCCCTTGAGGGCGCCACCGTGAACTGGCTGTCAAGCTTCCAAATTGACGAGGACTTCCGCAGGATAGCAGTAGCAGGATAGCATTCTCTCGCTCTCTCACTCTTTCTCTCTCTCAAGAGAGAGTCGAGGTCAGACCTGAGATCAAAATGTCAGCTGCGAAGGGATTAGCACCGCGAGTGTTTGGTCGAGGCGGGTTTGAGAAGTGGCTCTGAGTGCTTCTGCTGTGGTTGAGAGTGTAGTGTGGTAGTAGTGAAGGAGGCTGAGGGGGAAGCGAGTGTGGTTGAGGGAGAGAGAAGGGTCTGAGTGTAGTGAAGGGTGTTGGTGTGGCGCTTAAGTCTGTTCTGGAGGCGATCGATGACCTGAAAAGGAAACTTCGTAAGTGAAGTGAACGATTTGAAAAGCGTGGTGAGGAAGCAAGAGATAGAGATACGATCTCTTAAGTGGGAAGAGGAGTGAGTGGAGGGGCACATGCGGGGATGTCCCTGGAAAGGTACCAGAGGGAGACGTGCCTCGTGCTACTACAAAAGGGAGTGGTCTCTAGTAAGTCACCAAGGAATGCAGAATGGCAGGTGGTTGACCCACAGTGGAGCACGCCCAAAGAAGAAAAAGGTTAACAATGACCATGACCATGTTGTGTGCACGAACGCATTTCAGGTACTCTCGGGCTGCAAGAGGAAGAACGGAAGTAAGGACGGTAGACGATACATCACCCACCCGAAGGTAAATCTTGGTTGTTGGTGACAGTCAGGTTAGGCATCTCGACAGCAGTTCTGTGACAGGGAAGGGATTGACATGAAGTCGGTGAGTTACCCAGGGAAGGGGATAGGTTTATGTTAGTGATAAATAGTTGAGTGCATGGCGGATCAAGGGAAAAAGCCCATGTCTGCCTGAGTGCTGGGGGAAATTATTTTGAGTGTGTAAAGGCCGGTTCCCATCAGCCCGCTTGAACGGTCGTCTTAAAAACAACACCGCTCAACAATGACGCCCACCATTCACCCACCGCTTGAGTGGTATTTTTTGGTAAACTGGGCCCCAGTTTGGCAACTCTGCTCGAGCGGACACCGCCGAGCGGGAGAAGATGACTTGAATTTAACTTTGTACGGCGGCCTTTACAGCGGTACGGCGGTGTGGTTAGACTTTGTTGTGACGTCATTGTGACGCTTTGTTGTTGTACGTGGCCGTACAAGCGGGATGGTGGGAACGGGCTTATAAAGTGAGGAATTGCTAGGGCGGGTTCAAGGAAGCTGTAGGTAAAGTTAGGGACAGGGGTGGGTTCCCTGTGGTGGCGTGCCCTTCCAAGACGCTTTGTTAACGACTTGTGGTACTCCAGGGCTATTGCTTTGAATTCCCGGCTGGCCCACTTCCCATTGCAAAGCCATGGTTGGGCCTTTGTCGACACGGGACCTCTTTTTTTTCGGGATAACCCTCTACCGCAGGGACGGGTGCACTTTTCGAGGAAAGGAGTTTAGATCTTGTTTGAACCCCTTGAAAGGGAGGTACGGCACTGCAGGCTTTTTTAAGATAGAGAACCGGGGAGTAGACACTGGGGTCGGGGTAAGGGAAACTTGCGACACTAGGAGGTTTCAGAAGGCGGGGAACTAAAGTGATTCGTAAAAAGAGAGAGAGGAGGGGTTTAGTTAAAGAAAGGGAAAATTGACAAAAATAAGAGGAGTTGCTTGAAGGTCTACTATACAAAACTGTAGGAGTATTTTAAACGATAGATTTCCTGAGAGGAATAAATAGTGTAGAGGATTTTGTTATAATAGCATTAACAGAAACATGGTTGGATATGTCAGGAAAGGTATTTGATCCGGAAGTCGAGATAGCTGGGTATAAGTTATTCACAAGGAAAAGAGTTGGCAGGCGAGGTGGAGGAGTTGCGCTTTATGCAAGAGATGCTTTGGGCAGTGTTGTGTCAATAATGTTTAAAAACAATGACAGCATAGCCATATGGGTAGAGGTTACGGAGGGAACTGAGAAAGTGGTTTTGGGTGTAGTGTATAGCCTCCAAACTTATGTAAAGAGGATTCAGCTCCTTATGGGTAGAAATAAAAAAGGGCATGCAGTAAAATGGGACTATGCTTTGGTGAGAGATTTAATCTTAGGAATATAGACTGGGATTTAATCATAGGTGACAGCGACGCAGATGAATTTTTAAAAATATAATCCAGGATAACTTCCTAATTTATCCTGTCTATAAAAATTTTCCCTTTGTGTTAGGATGTAGCATACAATAGAGCAATTTAAGAAAATTAGATTTAGCCTTCTAATAATTTAATCCCCGTATTATTAAATAGGAGGGCAAAATATACCAGTAGGGGATCAGTCCTCATTTTCCATGTAACAATGAAGAAATTAAGTCAATTATAATTGCGTATATTTTCATGACAATTTAAAAAAATTTTGAATTGAATTGAATTTTGAATTGAAGTCAAGCAAATCAAGGAGCCTACTAGAGGAAATAATATTCTAGACTATTGCTGACAAATAAGAGACGATTTAGTTACAGATGTGGAGGTCAGGGTAAAGTTAGATAATAGCGACCATTATGAGATCAGATTTAGCTTAAAATGGGAAGTTGGAAAATTAAGTGGCAATAAAAATAGAGTACCTAATTTCAGAAAGGCCAATTATGCAGGATTAAGAAGATACCTGGAGGTTATTAATAAGAGGTGTGGGATGGAGGGGAAGAAATTTTCCCCGGGTAAGGATAGGGCGATGACAGCTGGAAAGGCCAATTATGAAGGATTAGGAAGGCACTGGAGGTAATTAGAGCGGTTAGACATGGGAAATGAGGTCGGGGCTGAGGAGGATTATACCTTATTTTTAAGGATATAAGTGACGGACATTAAAACAAAATTCCTTATGGGAAATAAGGTCCAGAAAGAGTGATCCAAAATGGATGACCACTAATTTAAAACACAACGTTTTGGAGTAAAAAGAAACATTTATTTAAGGTTCAAGGCAGGATTCATAAGCAAAGAACAGTTTTAACGTGATGGCAAGGAGGGTGAAGAAATTAACTCGAGTTTCTAAGAACAATTATGAGATTAAAGTAGCCCGGACAGGCGAAAAATTACCCAAAGGGGTTTTTATCAGGTATATAAAACCAACAAGGGAATTAGTTGGGCGTTAAGGTCAGGGGCAGGGTGAGGTCTTTAAATACGGATGAGGATTTGTTAAAAAGTCTAAATGATTATTTCTTAAGTGTTTTTACGGAGGAGGATACACAGACGATACCTGATAGTGAACAGATGTTCCAAAGGAAGCGATGAAGAGAAACTCAAAGATATGGTGATAAATACGGAAATGGTGGAAGAGGGTATAGATAAAAATGAAGAATTTTAAATCGCCAAAGGGCCAGATGAAGTGTATTTCCCCGGGGATTAAAGGAATGCAAGGAGGTTGTTAGCGAGTCGTTTGTGCACATTTTTAGGAATCGGTTTGAGATAGGCGATGTGCCATTATTGTGGAGGAGAGGAAATGTTTTTCCCATATTTAAAAAGGGCGACAGAGGACTAAAGTTTAAATTATCGACCCGTAAGTTTAAACGTCAGTGGTGGGTAAATTATTTGGGAAACTATTATTGCAAAAAAAAATTTGAGACACTTAGATAAACATAGTTTGATCAATGGTTCACAAACATGGATTCACCAAGGGTACGTCATGTCTCACCAATTTATTGAGTTTTTACAGGAAAGTTTATGAGGACGGCAGATAATGATAAGGATTATGATATAAAATATCTGGACTTAGTAAGGCATTTGACAAAGTACCAAAACGAGCGACTCTTAAATAAAGGGTTAAGGCCTCATGGGAAAAGATGGGAAGGTTCTTTATTGGATCAGAGCTTGGCTAAGTAATAGGCAACAAAGGGTTTAATTAATGGTTTAAATCTGAATGGGGACTGGTGGACAAGTGGATTTCCACAAGGGTCGGTTTTGGGTCCATTATTATTTTTGATTTACATCAACGACTTGGATAGTGGGATTAGCAGTGATATCAGCAATTTACTGATGATACTAAGGTAGGGGGATTATTGGATCACAGTCTGATGTAAACATATTGCAGGGAGACTTAGATTAAAAAATTAACGAGTGGGCAGTCAGATGCAGATGGAATTTTAAAATTGATAAGTGCAGCGTTATGAATGTTGGTAGAAAAAACCCTGGTAATAGATACACCATAAGCAATGTATCGCTGATAATATCAGAAGGTGAAAAAGATCTTGGAGTGAGGGTGAGCCCAGACCTCCGACCTAGGGAAACAATGTATTGAGGCCCGAAATAGAGCTAATAGAGTATTAGGATTCATTACCAAAGTGTTAAAGTAGAAGTGGCGGAAGTTATTCTAAAGCTTTATCTGGCTGGCTCTAGTCAGGCCTCACCTAGACTATGCGGTTCAGTTTTGGTCTCCATATTACAAGATGGATTAGCCTTCTTTAAAACAGTGCACGAGTTTCACGAGAAAGATACCAAAATGATACAAGGGATGCGTAACTTTAGCTATGAGAAGAGATTGAAGTTATTAAAATTACCCCTCACTCGAGACACAGAGTAAGGGGCGATCTGAAAGAAGTTTTTAAGTGGATAAAGGGGTTTAATAAAGGGGAGGTAGGAAAAGTTCTTACGACTTTTAACCAGGGTAGAACAAAAAGTAACGGATTTAAGCTGGAAAAGCGTAGATTTAGAAAGGAAATAGGGAAAACTGGTTCACAAATAGGGTGGTGAATGAGTGGAATGGTCTCAGTAGACAGGTAGTTAGTGCGGAGTCATTAGGGAGCTTTAAAGAGGGGCTGGATCGGTTCATGGATGGGGATGAAAGGTGGATGTAGGTAGTGTTAGGTGACAGGAACTACCACGTGTAGGCCTCGCGGCCTCTTGTAGCTTCCTTATTTTCTTATGTTTCTTATGTTCTTATGTCTCTCTCTCTCTCTCTCTCTCTCTCTCTCTCTCTCTCTCTCTCTCTCTTTTTCTCTCTCTCTCTCTCTCTCTCTCTCTCTCTCTCTCTTCCCCCCCTCCCTCCCCTATGTCAATTCGGGGTATAAAATGGCATCAAAATGGAATAACCGAATTGAGTTCAACGTACATTCGCGACGATGAGTCAAATCGAATTCATCGCGGAATAATACGCTACGTTCACCAACAAAACAGCTGAAGATCATTCTAATGGACCCTGAACCCTTGTGTTAAACTGGCACAAACAACGAGCTCGACATTGAGAACCAGCTACTGTATTACTTTCCTCGGTTATGTAATGCTAATTTATTTCTTCATCTGTGAAATGAAACAATTAATTACAATGTAACGCAATGCATGAACAGCGCGGCATACATATAAGGAAATATGTTAATGTGTATTGAGATGGACGCAGATAGATGGACAGGATGGTATGAAACTCTACACAAAGTATACCCCCCACCCGCCCACCCACCACATAACACCGCCACCACCCGCGATGGGCTACACCTACACGCTCGCGTGTTCTTCATAGTCGGAGAAGGAACACGCACCTTCAGGAGTGAAGGATTGCCCCCATCAGCTCCTGTCGGTACGTGTGAGGGAGTGAGTTTTATCTTCTTCGCCAAGGGTCTAATCCGATACTTGACCAAGTACGAGATTTGGCAGGGCCGCGGAGAGGGAATTCCCCTAATCAGCCAACACCCAAACGGACTTCATCAACTAGTTCTACTATAGCAGTTATGAAAGACAGTCAAAGCTCAACTCACCAAATTAACTATAATTCTTTCCTGCTTTCGGCTTCCATTGGCCTGACACAAAGCAGATTAATCTTTTGGCATATTTTTAAGGCACGATTGGTACTGATGCCTTCTCTTGTTTACATTTCTGGACATACAAGTAGCTGTTTTCACATCCTTTCCATATAAGGGAAATGGAAGTGAATGCCCTCTCTCGTTAATTGGTTTTTGCGTATGATTGAAAGACTAGTTTACCATTTATACTATTGTAACTACCAACTCTATCAACACCACATCTAATAACCAAGTATATGAGAACATGTGCCAACACTGCGTTCTCCGATCAACTGTAAAATATTATCTTTATTCTGCGGTGTGTAATTTTAAGATATATTATTTTAAGAAAGGTAGCGTAGTTGTGATATCCTTCTACTAAACGATCTTCCTTTAAAGTCATAAACCCAACCCAGTGCTGCCATTGCAAATTTGTTGGCAGAGAAAAAAAATATTTGCACACCCATAAAATATGAAAAACAAATAAGTATTGTGTGCAAAGTTTTGCTAGAAAGCTTGGTTATATACACTTTTGCTGTACAAAGAACCATAAAATATTCGCGGATAATTTACAGTTTCACCCAACCAACGATTTTCTGATGCGCCTTATGTTTTTCTGGTGTGTTTTTATGTGTTTTGAATGAATCTGGTAACCGTTTCTGTCGCAATTATTTTTTATTTTTTTTTAGGTATATATAGGTTAGTTGTTTTTGTTTTTGTTTTTTTTAGTTAGGTAAAGGTTAGGTTAGGTATAGATTAGGTATAGATTAGGTATAGGTAAAGGTTAGGTATGTCATTTTTGCAAAAAAAAAATGAATAATAATAATTGCGACAGCAACGGTTAGCAGATTCATTCAAAACGCATAAAAACACACCAAAAAAACATAAGGCGCATCAGAAAATCGTTGGGTGGGTGGAACTGTAAATTGACCATATTCCCTTATTCTTCCTCTCAATAGTAACTAGGAAACTAGAAAATGGATGAAGTTTTCTATTTTTCAATGTCGATGAAATAAGAGTAAAATCAGGACCTGGCTATATACAAAAGTGTTTTTCCACCAGCTTGCCAGTAGTTAGTTATGTACAACCTCCACCATTATGCACAACGATGACCACCTGACGCATTCGGGAAAAAGAACAAGCACAGAACATAGCGAGAACGTATTCTAAATAACTACAAGTAACACAAATATCTGTACAATAAACTTTTTGCTGCCTACCGTGCATCCCTGAGCAGCTTCAGGCGGTTGCAAGTATCGCACGTTATGATAGGAGTCCACCCAACCACTCCACACAGACAACTGAGGTGGGAGTGAAGGGTAGACGCTGCCTTGGGCGAGCAGGTTCCGGCAAGCTAGAACGAGACAGTTTCGAAACACGGAAGGGAGAGAAATATTCAAGTAATGAAGTATATTGTTTCCCTTGCACCACACCTCAGTTCTTCAGGTACATCCATTGGACAATACATATATGAAAGATCACTCAAATAGTATGTTTACAATGGCACGATAAACCTCTGAACCAATATACGAGTATGAAGCTTCACCAACAACACATCAGTAGAGTGAACGATAACCTGTTTTTGTCGTCCGAGGAGTATGGTGTAGTGAAGGAAGGATCTCTGTGCCGCACAGACTTAGTGTCAATCTAAATCATAAATTTGTGGTATCAAATTAGTTCTCCATGATTGCTCAAGACTCAGAGCGATCGTGCCTCTGTCTGGGACTCAGGGCTTCATCCACTTCCTCTGATGCGCATGTGTTGGAGCACACAGTGGACTTCAAAATCTTCCTATTTTTCTTACTTAGTGTTGTGTTGACATTAGCACCGCGTCACCTTACATCAAAACCTGATATAGAAACCCATGTATGATTTTCCTATTACACATACACTGGCACAACTGTATCCATTTGAATAAATATATATATATATAATTATATATATATATATATATATATATTATATATATATATATAAGAGAGAGAGAGAGAGAAGAGAGAGAGAGAGAGAGGAGAGAGAGAGAGAGAGAGAGAGAGAGAGAGAGAGAGAGAGAGAGAGAGAGAGAGAGAGAGAGAGAGAGGAGAGAGAGAAGAGAAGAGGGAATAAAAATAATGTATAATAGGCATAAAGATACAATAACTGTAAAGAATCATGTCAACTTAAAACTCATGCTTTATATTGCTGACTAACGTAATACATGCCAATCTCTAATATCTTATATTTACCAAACTCAACTTATTTCAATTACCAGAAAATATGTCAAAAAATAAATCTTTCTGAATCAAATTCCTCTCTTGACTTCTGGCATCTAGCTAATAACATCTCTAACAAATGTCCTTCTTCATCTTTCCCTCCTATGCTTCACCCAGATGGCTCCACAGCTGTCTCATCCATTTCTAAAGCTGAACTCTTCGCTCAAACCTTTGCTGAAAATTCCACTCTGGTTGATGAAGGGTTTGTTCCTCCTTCTCCTCCACCCTCTGACTAAATTATGCCTGTCATTAAGATCCTTCGTAATGATGTTTTCTTTGCCCTTTCTAGCCTAGATCCTCGGAAGGCTTACGGTCCTGACGGAGTCCCTTCTATTGTTCTCAAAAACTGTGCTTCTGTGCTTGCACCCTGCCTGGTCAAACTTTTTTGTCTGTGTCTATCTACTTCCACCTTTCCTTCTTGCTGGAAGTTTGCTCACATCCAACCTGTTTCTAAGAAGGGTGACCGTTCTAATCCTTCAAACTACCGTCCTATAGCTTTGACTTCCTGCCTTTCTAAAGCTTTTGAATCTATACTTAATAAGAAGATTCTTAAGCATCTATCTGCTCACAATCTTAATTATGATCGTCAGTACGGTTTCCGTAAAGGGCGATCTACTGGCGATCTTCTAGCCTTCCTAACTGAATCTTGATCCTCCTCCTTTAGGGGTTTCGGTGAAACCTTAGCTGTTGCCCTTGACATATCAAAAGCTTTTGATAGAGTCTGGCACAAATCTTTAATTTCCAAACTACCCTCATTCGGTTTCTATCCTTTTCTCTGTACCTTCATCTTAAGTTTCCTTTCAAACCGTTCTATTGCAGCTACTGTAGACGGACATTGTTCTTCTTCTAAATATATCAACAGTGGTGTTCCTCAGGGTTATGTCCTATCACCTACTCTCTTTCTATTATTCATCAATGATCTTCTAAGTATAACTCAAAGCCCTATCTATCCACTCCTACGCTGATGATTCTACCTTGCATTTTTCAACGTCATTTTTTAGACGTCCAACACAACAGGAACTAAGTGATTCACGGAGAGATGCCACCGAGCGCCTAACTTCTGATCTTTCTATAATTTCTGATTGGGGCAAAGCAAACCTTGTTTTGTTCAATGCCTCAAAAACCCAATTTCTTCACCTATCTACTCGACAAAACTAACCAGACAACTATTCCCTCTTCTTCAATACACTCACTATCTCTTTCTTCTGCAATGAACATTCTTGGACTATCCTTTACTAAAAATCTGAACTGGAAATCTTACATCTCATCTCCTGCTAAAACAGCTTCTAAGAAGTTAGGTGTCCTGTGGCGTCTGAATAATTTCTGAATCATCATTCATTGAATCTATTTTTCTATATTCTGTTCAAGTTTTTGCAATAAAACCAGAAAAGAGAATCCAATTGAGATTGTCTTATTATCATCCATAAATGATAAGGGTTAAGGCTTCAAGGACTATATACTGCCGAGAGTCTCCGAGACATCTGTTTGCCAGTGACCTTAGCGGACTCACTACGGCGAGTGTCTACGTGCCCTCGTTTGTGTCACTAACACCATATCCATTATGATGGTAACAATGCAACAAACGTTACCTGTTCTTTATGATAAAAAATGGAAGATAATTTCACGTAAGCGTATATGTCTGTCATTTATATATATATATATATATATATATATATATATATATATATATATATATTATATATATATTTTATATTTATATATATATTTATAATTAATATATATAATATATATATATATATATATATATATATATATATATATATATTATATTATATATATATATATATACATATAAATATATATATATTATATATATATAATATAATATATATATATATATATATATATATATATATATTCTCTCTCTCTCTCTCTTCTCTCTCTTTCTCTCAACCCATGTGTTTCCGGCTAGCCGGGATGTCTGGCCTCGTCAGCTTGCTCTCGTAGGCGACGTTAATCACACAAAAACATCGTTAAAATAAAGAGATCCTACAAAGAGATGGGGAGGTAGTAGCAGAGTGGTTATTGTGTGTGTGTGTGTGTGTGTGTGTGTGTGTGTGTGTGTGTGTGTGTGTGTGTGTGTGTGTGTGTGTGTGTGTGTGTGTGTCTCCGAGTGGCATGCTCAGTGAACCGAGCTCGATCCCCGATGAGGGCGAATATCCAATTAAATTATTTCTGCAATCGTCGAGTGGCCTAAGAACACCTACATGCTACCCATTAACTATAACTTCGGTTGCGAGTGCATCGGAGGACACAGGGGGCGGCATGAGCCTTGAATCACAGGCGTCACTATAAAAATCATGCCTGCGCCACTACGGGCGAAGGCCAACCATTACAGTCCTCGAGTGAACCTCCAGGGCCTAACATCCCAGCCTTTGAGGTCACTGCCTAGAGGCGTTATAGGCACGAATGTAAAGAGAAGAAAAAAAAGTTTCATGAGCAAGATAGACTATTCAATTAGGATTTACGAAGACTCGCCTGGTATTCTGCGTTAATTCGAAAAGGCACGGATAATTATGTAGCGCTGTTCTGGGTTGTGCTGATGATGTGAAACATTTTAAAACTAAACAAATTTATTGCAATACATGACACTGACACATAACAACACACACACACACACACACACAACACACACACACACACACACACACACACACACACACACACACACACACACACACACTGGACATCACTATTATCGGGGAGTAACAAAAGTTTGATCTTTGTTTTTTGTACAGCTTCCCAGGAGGACAGGAGGACGGGGGAGGCTGAGGACACAAGATGGAAGGGAAAAATGTAGAGATTGAAGCAGAAAGTAAAAGGAGAGATGATGAAGATGGAACATGGGAGTGAAAACAAGGGAGATGGGAGTGAAGAGGCTCTTCTGAAACCCCCTTTCTCCTTCACACTCCCTCGACCAGTCTCAGCAATACATAACCTCGCCTATTGGATAGACAATCATTCATACATTTCCTATTTCACTTTGTTTCATCTATGTCTAGTGGTGCGAGTAACCTCCCAGTTTCTGTTGGTGTGCTATTTCAAACTTTTCTAAGCCATCTCTCTCTCTCTCTCTCCTTCTCTCCCCTCTCCTCTCTCTCTCTCTCTCTCTCTCTCTCTCTCTCTCTCTCTCTCTCTCTTCTCTCTCTCTCTCTCTCCCCCTCTCCTCTCTCTCTCTCTCTCTCTCTCTCTTCTTTGTGTGTGTGGGTGTGGGATTGTGTGTGTGTGTGTGGGATTGTGTGTGTGTGTGTGTGCGTTGTGTGTGTGTGTGTGTGTGTGTGTGTGTGTGTGTGTGTGTGTGTGTGTGTGTGTGTGTGTATGTGTGTGTGTGTGTGCGTGTGTTACGTGTGTGTGTGCGGATGGTTGGTGTGTTCTCTTACATGGGAAAGAGACTGAACGCAGTGATGAAGATGATAATTTAATTTTCCATCAGTAAGGTAGAGATACTACGGCTGAAAAAATGTATGTAGGAACTCCTGTGAAGAAAAAGTACTATAGAAAGACACCTAGGTTGCATATTACAAATGCAGACAAAACGCAGGTTGCAGATTAAATAGCATTGTGTATAATTGCAGACATATTAGTAGAGATATGTTTGTCTCTGTATATCTAGTACAGGGCAACAGCTGGAGATCGCGTGTGCAGCGCATTATCAGGTCACACACACACACACACACACACACACACACACACACACACACACACACACACACACACACACACACACACACACACACACACACACACACACACACCTGTGGATCCTGTGGAGCGTAGTTATAGGCACAACACATTTGGTGCCCGTGGCCACGCTGATGCGCCGCCACTAGTACATTCCATCTGCCCGTCTCTGCGCCAGCTGGTCTACAATGCTGTTGCTGGCGGCGCCGAGGTGGTAATGGGGCAGCTTGGGTTGATCGGGGATTGTCCGCAGAAATATATCCAATTTATTTTTTTAACTCTCCAGGCATGGTTGGTTTGAGTCACGCAGATGTCTTAGTAAGGCATTGAATAGGCGAGGCCCTCTGGTGGCAAAGGCGTTCTCTTTCAACTTCTTGACTATGGTGGCTGTTCTGGGATGTGTCCTCTCAATGTGGCAGAGTCGGCCCAGTCGTTGATGAATGTTAAAACGTATGTCAAGGTTATTGATTGTACTGCCAATTGATATTTTATATATATATATATATATATATATATATATAAAATGGCATACCTTTCTCTGCATCTCTCCAGTGAAAACAGGTAGAGTTTTTCTAACCTGTCCCAGTAATCTAAGTCTCGAACAGCAGATATTTTACTGGTAAATGACCGCTGCACAGCTTCGAGTGACTGTTTTTCTCCGACCTTACACACACACACACACACACACACACACACGCACACGCACACGCACACGCACACGCACGCACACACACACACACACACACACACACACACACAACGCTTTTCAAACAGATTGAAACAATATTGGTATTTTTGTTCGCCTTCGTCCGAAGCCGATGTCAACTCAGCCTGCGCGGATGTGAGATCATCATCGCTTGCCTCTAATCCCCCTGATTGATCTGCCGGCTCTGATTGACTTATGGATGAAAACCCGACTCTATGGAAACTCATAGAAAAAGACAAATCGTCTTGATCGAATACTAATATTGCTAAAAAAAACCAAAGAGGCTGTAGTGTTTTTGAAATGATTATGTAGTTTATGGTAGATGAATTACGGAATTTCTTTGTTATTTAAGAAAGCAGGTTTATAAAACAAATCTTATTAAATAAGTGATTAATGGAAAAATCCCGCGGAACTGTAAATGCTTTAAATTTTTCAAACGGGGCTTCACGGGCTGCTTTTGATTGTGGAACCCAACGTTGATCCTTTATTACTAAGTGTTAATGTGGTAAAAAGTGCGAAAGGTGAAAATTATTTTGTTCCCTGATGCACTATTCTGTTAATATGTTGTGTGTGCGTATTCTGTGTTGTTTGCGTGTTTATTACTTGTGGAGTGTTATGATCAATTAAAGTGGATTCTTCGCAGTTTAACACAATGGCGGAGAGAAGCAAGGATGGCGCAAGGATCTGCATAAATCTTTGTGTGGTGTGTGTGTGGGGGTGTATGTTTTGTGTGTGTGGTGAATGTGTTGTGTGTGGTGTGTGTGGTGGGTGTGTGTGTGTGGTGTGTGTGGTGGTGCTTTGGTGTTCATTCAGGGCGAGGGTTTGTTCTCCCAGTATATAAGCAGAGTCTACAAGGAAGATTAGGAAAATTTAGGAAATAACACTGAGTATAGTGAGTGGGACAGGAGGAGAAAAGAGGGGGGGGAGGAGAGAGAGTAAAATAAGGGGGAAGTAGTGCGGGGGGGGGCATGGAGGGTAGATGGGGAGGGAGAGGTAAAGGGGAAGGGAATGAAGGTTGAAGGATGAAGATGAGTCCAAAATATATCGTCTCTAATGAAAGAAAACAAATTGTACGGAGGCAAGACGAGGGGGGATGCAGGTGAAAAACGAGATAGAGTGGAACTAATTCTCTCTCTCTCTCTCTCTCTCTCTCTCTCTCTCTCTCTCTCTCTCTCTTCTCTCTCTCTCTCTCTCTCTCTCTTCTCTCTTCCTCTCTTCTCTCTCTCTCTCTCTCTCTTCTCTCTCTCTCTCTCTCTCTTCTAATGATCTCCTTACTTTATTTAATGATAATGTACAACACAATTTCCCTTTACACATTATTGATAATATGATTTACAATCCCTTTTGAAAAACATGCTGGACAATGAAAATGCAGCCAACAACTTTCCTGTTAATTGCGGGCATGTATAAACCCAAACCCTGTAATTACTCTTTTGGGGATCTTAATAGAATGATCAATGAATCCCCTTCAGGTTTAAAGTTACTAGCTTTTAATATTAGTAGTTTACCTCTTCATAAGATAGTTGTGTTTGAGCAATGTATTTATGCAAACTAGTATGAAATTTGATGTCTTGGGTTTTTTGTGAAACTCGCCTCAGTGATGCCATCTGTCAACTTTTCCCATCGAAGGTTATGAAATTACTTCAATAATAAGAAATACACAAGGTGGAGGGGTATCCCAAATCTATTTTCACAAAAGTTTCAGGCCAATACTATTAGAGAAGTTTCTTTGCAATTTGCTCACATTGAATCTTTATTCCTTGAAATTAACCCAACACACCATTTTATTATTGGCAGGGATATATAAAACCCCCTAATTCTAATATTGATGATTTTATTGCATCTATTAAACTATATAAATTACCACTTTATCAACCTCTAGGACACCTATTTAATTATGGGAGACTTTAATATTATTTTTTAAATCATAATGAAAAAAATGCTCAAATTTTTGAAAAATATGTTCCATAGTTACTACTTCTTTTCCACAATCAATAAACCAAACACGTGTAACTAGAAATTCGGCCGCAATCATTGATCATATCTGGACTAATAATTTTTGATAATTATTTAACAAGTGGGATAAATATTTAATCAATTAGTGTTTTCATTTCCCTATTTATAGCTATTTTTTCAGTAGTCAATGATAGTTATACTTCCAACACAGTGACTTTCACAAAAAGAAAACTAGACATTGAAAAAATATATGATTTCAAAAGAGACTTAGCAAAATTTAACTGGAATACAAATGCATTGGATTGTGATGTAAATGATCTTTTGTGATAAATTATGAATAGGTTTTTAGAATTCTACAATAAGCATTTTCCATTGAAAAACAACAAAAATCAAAGAAAAGCATCAAGGCAAACCTACATTACACCACCTATTAAAAAAGTTGACAAACAACGGAAAAATAAACTACAAAAGCTATATCCCAAAATGGCCTTTAACATATAAAAATACTTTTAATCTTTTAGAAATAAAATTATGCGCGCAACAATAAGAACAACAAAAGGAAAATTTTATATAAAACTAGATTTACAAAATCATGCTGGGGATCCTAAAAAAAAAATGGGAAACATAACAAAACCTACTGGGTAAAAATAAAACTAGGATATCCCCTTCTTTTCTTGTCAATGGCGATACAACCCACTGATAACCCAAAATGTGGCTAGGTCATTTAATAATCATTTCAGCAGTATAGGTAGCACACTTGCTAATAACATTCAAGATACAAAAAGGGCCATTTAACATATATCTTCCAGAACCACTCCCTTTTCTTTTATTTAAGACTACAACACCAGCTGAAATAAAAAAACAGAAATTTGCAAAATATGAAGTTACATCTCCTGGCCATGATGAAATAAATATGAAAATAATAAAAGAATGCTCTGAAATAAATTTTACCATTTCTAGTATTCATTATAAATAAATCATTTCAAGAGGGTACCTTTCCAGATCGAATGAAAATGCTCGAATTGTCCCTTTTTTCAAGAAAGGGACAATTCTTTAATGCCCAAAAATTTTAGACCAATTTCAATATTGCCAAGCTTAGTAAAGTTTTTGAAAAGTAATGGTAATGAGATTAATGGGTTACCTCTCAAAACACTCAATTTTAACTCCAACTCAACATGGATTCCGTCCCCAGTTTCCACTGAATTAGCAGTCTACCATATCTGTCAGAACATTTACAATGACTGGACAATAAAATGCTACAAATAACAGTTTTTTGTGACCTCACAAAAGCATTTGACACAATTTTTCACACAATCTTATTACACAAATTATCTATCTATGGAAACGTGGTAGTGCTACAACCTGGTTCAAAAGTTATTTAAGTCATAGAAAGCAATATACATCATAATAAAAAATACATCATCTCCTTATAAGACATCACCCTGTGGGAGTACCCAGGGTTCAATTCTTGGTCCTGTGCTTTTTTTAATATACATAAATGACATCATTCGTAGCAGTAATAAACTTGAATTCATACTTTTTGCTGATGATACCACAATCTTTATTCAAGGCCACAATCTTGAAAATATTACAATTACATTGAATGAAGAATTAAATAAAGTTTCAAATTGGATTAAGAGCAACAAATTTAAATTTAAATATTAATAAAACTTGCTTTATGGTCTCCCAGTCCCCTTATGACTCAGCCCGTACACACACAAATAAAGATAAATAATCTATCATTACATGAGGTTTTCGAATTTAAATTTCTAGGGATATATATAGATAGTAATTGAAAAGGAAAGAACATATTGATATGGTGAAATCTAGGATATCGTTATACACAGGCATACTTTACAGACTAAGGCACTTTTGAATGTAAAATGTTTTCTACAAGTTTATTTTACCCCAATATATCCACATCTTTTATATTGTTCATCTTTATGGGGAGGTGCCTATAAACCTTCATTGACAGCCTCTTTATTAGTCAGAAAAAGTTGTTACGTGTTATGTTCTTTAAAAATCGTTATGACCATACCCTCAGTATTTTCCGAGACTTCAAGTTATTAAAGCTTCCAGATATCATACTCCCTTTTAAAACCCAAACTTTTTTTACATAAATCCATACACTCTTTACCTTTAGACCCTTTGGGTTTAGAGCAATACCCTACAATGTAACCCGAAGACCACATGATTTACGTATACCATTGTGCAGGACATCACATGCACAACAGAGTATCTTGTCAAAAGGAACTAAAAGCTGGGAAAAACTTACCAGAACATTTTATTACTGATGAAAACTTAAAATCTTTCAAAAAGTAACTTGATAAAAAGGGATGCTTGACAAATACAATGAAAATTTATAAAATCTTTACAACCATAAATGTCATAGTGTTTTTTTTTTTTATGGTTATTAAGATTTTTTTTTTTTATGCATTTAAAATGATTGGTTTACTATTGTTAACTTCCATTTTTATCATCCATAAAATATTAATTTTCAAAATGGCGACCAGTCCTTGCTATGTTATTATGTATTTTTAGCTTTCAGGTCCTATAAAAGCTTCGGGTTATTGGACCTGGCTTTATCACTATAAAGTAATATGTTCATATGTACAAACTACATGGCCAAATAAATATACAATATTTAATATCAATATCTCTCTCTCTCTCTTCTCTCTCTCTCTTTCTCTCTCTCCTCTCCTCTCTCTCTCTCTCTCTCCTCTCTTTTTCCTCTCCCCTCTCTCTCTCCTCTCTCTCTCTCTCTCTCATTTTGAAATGTTTTTTAAACAGAAGGGACAAAATTAGGTTGAATTAATGATAAGTAATAAGATTTGGAGCATATATATTGTCCTAGGGAATTATATATAAAATTAATTTACGATTATTCCGCTGATAATTCAAAACTTTAAAATATGATACAAATTTCCATATTTCACAGGGCACATTGGATTTTAATTTCCATCCTCACTGCAGGGTAAAAATGCATTACACTTACAAGCTTTCTTTAGTTTGTAATATTATAAGTCTGATAATTATAATTTTTAGAGACTATTTGGGCTGAGTTAAATGGGACTTCCAGTTTGTAACACATTTATTTATAAGTCCCAATAATGAACATAGAATTTTTACAACCAGAGATTTTAGTAGTGAACACAGCCAGGAGTCCGGAGGAGCGGTCCTGGTAGCTGAAGATCCGAGATGTTTCCCTCCTTCTCCTGCTTCTGTCCCCTCGTTCCTCCGTTTCCTGCTTTCGTCACGAGATGACGTTATCATTTATGCTAGCCATAACAACTGACTTAGGTACATTTGTTTTTTGATCCACCTCCCTTTGGGCTAACAAAAGTTTGAGCAATCCTTTGTTCTCATGGCTAACTTGTAAAAGATAAAAAATACTTCTAAATCATTAGATGTACATATTTATATGATCATGATGTTTCTAAAAATACACTGGGTTTAATTGATGTTAAGTACATGAAAATATCCTGTATGGAAGTTATAATACGTGTTACACTTGTGTGATAATAGTTGTTAATTCAATAGTAATAGTTTTGCAAGTTATTTTATATGTTAGGAGTGATAACTGGGCTGAACATTGCTCGGGCCGCTATATAATTTGTCCCCCAAATTAGTCACATAAGAATTAGCTAGGGAATAAAAGTGGTTTTAAAGGAAAACTGTAAAACCTAACAAAAGGCTATGTACATACATATAATATAAAATTACATTATAAACTCTATACTTCCCAAAGCTTAATTCCTATTGCTAAAAGTGTGTAAAATCTGAGCTAAATACACATAAAAAAAAATTATGAAAATTCGGCGGGACCAGATGTGGAAGGTTGGGCCGCTTGAATTCCAAGTATCAAGAGGATATTGTCACAAATGCTAATGGAAAACAATGGTTGACATGATGTTCAACATCAAAGAAAATGACATAGCCGAGTAAAAGTATATATATATATATGTGTCAATACTAGTGTGGGTAAATCCGCAATGTGCAAATATCACTGTTAATAATTGTCAAGTGTTAAGGTGTAGCAAGTGTATGTGTACCGTAGACGGTAGCTAGCAAGCTCAATTGTCAGCGAAAGTAGCTGTGAAAATTACAGGGAAAAAATGAGAAAATAACATTTCAAGTAATGAAATCGTAATCTTAAATCGTCAAGTAATCGTAAAAAAAAACTGAATGTGTCAAGTAACGACGAAGGCTCGTCTGACTGTAGAGCTGCTGCTGTGTTTGCATTGTGTGTGGGCAAATCCAAGTTTGCCAAAAATAATTCATACATAAATGATAATAATTCCATGCTATTGTGGAAAATATTTTGACATCAGCGAGTGTAAAAACTGACTGGCAGAGAAATTGAATGAATTTGTCTTTGTCATTGGCGAACAATGTTATGAGAGATAAGGTTATCCGTGATCAATCAATGTTTTCTGAGGTCTGTAGTAAGACAAGTACTCATTCGTAATTTCTCTGCGAGTTGGAATTCGTAGGTAAATAATGATAAATAGTTAGTTAATTGTACATAGGTAATACAAGTGAGCAGAATGTAGTTCATAGCGATGCGTGTATCACGTACATCATGTAGATGTGTAAAGAGTTATAGAGTAACTGCTTGTCATGCATATATTACCTAGGTTAGTATGTTAGTAAGTACACAATCCTATCATTCAAATAGTGATCGTGGTACAACAGGAAGAACGTAAGTAAATCATTCCTGTAGTAAATGTAATTCATGTATGCATTTAATACGTAAGGAATGCAGTCAAGTAAAAATATATAACTTGTGCAACAAATAAGTGTGTTAGTATTTCAATGGCATGCAAGAAATTAATGTATTTCAACATTAAGTGCGTAAAAATTCCTTTAAATGAGGAATGTAAGTAAATAATGTCATGCAATGATAAGTGCGTAATAATTCCTTTAATTGAGGAATGCAAGTAAGCAATGTCATGCAATGATAAGTGCGTAATAATTCTTTTAATTGAGGAATGCAAGTAAGTAATGTCATGCAATGCACTGTGGTGCAACTTCTGTCATTCATTAGAGTTTCTATCGTGCAAGAGTTACAAGGTAAAAATGGAAATTATATCAGTTTCCACTAGTAGTTGGTCAGAATAGTATGTAGCTAAACCAAAAATTCGTAAAACACTAATGTAAAACATTTTCTAGAGTGTATATAACATTGGCTTGGTGTGTTGTGTAGACATCTTAAAAAAAAAGAGAACAACACACATTAAAATTCAGAATACATGGTAATTGTAAAATAATCAGGTGAGCTGATATAAAATGTAATGATATGGAATGGTATGGAATGGAATGACACTACTGTTTCTACGTGTGTGACCGCAATTTGTGACGGTAATCATTGGTAGCAGTGTGTGTGTCATCATTAACTGCAGGCGTGTCCTGTGTAACAGTATAAGGTAAATCGTCAACTGTATCTAATCCTCTAGTTACTCGTAAAGTGACTCGCGACCGTTCAGTAAGACGTCTCAAACTAGACAATCACGATGTGTCCCAGAATGTTGCGAAGGACAGAGAACAGTAGGGGATTACAGTAATCAGGTTCAGGAATCTTTAACACTGAACAGTGACAGTGAGTGACAGTGACAGTGAGTGGCAGTGAGCTGCCACTGCTGATGGCCGCTCGGGCACTCTAGTTAATGCATTTGTGTCAATCTCTGGAGCTTGCACTGTTGCAGTAGTAAATGTGAACTCATAAAGTAGTAATTCAGGAGTAAATGTGCACTGATAAAGTAGTAAATCAGTAGTAAATGTGCACTCGTAAGAGTTATGTCTCCAGGAATTGTGATATATGCAGTACTGTTGAAAAAAAAAAGTGTGAGAATACCGTGGTCTAAAATTTCGCCTTGTGTGAAAAGGATAGTCTTATGTTTGCTGAACAATATGATATAAGTGCCAAGACTGAGTTTGTACAGATGTACTTATTGTAGCCATTGTAAAATTAAATGTAAACGTATGTTAAAACAGCACTATAATACTTCTAACGTTGTGCTTGTTCATAAATGAGGTGTGTACGTGAATAACACTGTGTGTATACGTAATGTATATATCTGCTCACATAAAACTGTAAAATATTACTTAGCTGGTAGCTACATGGCAATGGTGTATGATAGGTGAGGGCCCGGTGACTAACGAATGGGTGAGTGCCAGGATGAAGGATGAATACACCAGTGTTGGGGTGCCTGGATGACGGATGTACAGTCGCCGGATGGAACTGCGTCCT
This sequence comes from Chionoecetes opilio, assembly GCA_016584305.1. Taxonomy (NCBI): domain Eukaryota; kingdom Metazoa; phylum Arthropoda; class Malacostraca; order Decapoda; family Majidae; genus Chionoecetes; species Chionoecetes opilio. The sequence goes on from JACEEZ010020152.1 coordinate 488,914, forward strand.
TTTTTTTCTCCCTCCCAATTGCTTGCTCTCTACAGGGGCCTTATCCGCCCATGTATGGAGAATGTCTCACATGTTTGGGGAGGATCCACTCATACAGCTCTCCTAAACAGGGTTGAGTCAAAAGCTTTTCGTTTCATCAACTCCCCTCCTCTGACTGACTGTCTTCAATCTTTAAATCACCGACGCAATGCTGCTTCTCTTGCTCTCTTCTACCGTTATTTTCATGCTCACTGTTCTTCTGAACTTGCTAACTGCATGCCTCCCCCCCTCCCGCGGCCTCGCTGCACAAGACTTTCTACTCATTCTCATCCCTATTATGTCCATCTTCCTAATGCAAGAGTTAATCAGTATCTTTACTCTTTCATCCCTTTCACTGGTAAACTCTGGAACTCTCTTCCTGTTTCTATTTTTCCACTTTCCTATGACTTAAATCTTTTCAAAAGAAGAGTAACAAGACACCTCCCGAACTAAATTGGCTCACCCCTCTTTTTTATATTATTCTCTTACTGTCTTCTTTATAGGGACTGGCAACTAAGCGGGCTTTGTGTCACCCATTTTTTGTTGTGCCCTTGGCCAGTCCTTTGTGATGTAATAAAAAAAAGAAAAAAAAAAAGTGTTGGGGTGCCTGGATGACGGATGTACAGTCGCCGGATATACACATTCTGTCAAAGAGGTCATATAAGAAAAAATAATAATATATACATACATAAATAAGAAGTATGAATTATATACTTAGACATTTATGTGGTGGTGCACGCGCTGAAGTCCATAGTGTGGGACGGGTGGCGGCTGTAGTTAGTGGCAAGGGTGCGTCGTCAGGTTGTCTGGTGAGGTCGCAGGGTGGTGTGGGAGGGTAGTGTCAAGTCAGCATCCCTGTGAGGGCGGTAGGGTGGTGGGGTGTGTCAGCGGAATGCTTCACGGAAGGTAGGCGGTGGTGTGGGCTGGTTGCTGTGTTGCTGTGTAGCGGGAGGGTATGAAGTGTTGGGAGGGGCTGGGGGTTGTGTTGCCGTGTGTATCGGGAGGGGATTGGTGCCGCGTTGGGTGTTGCGCTGGCCATGTCGAGATGATCTGGGGATGCGTAACCGGGGCGGATGATATGTTGCGGTGTCTGGCAGGGCCGTGTTGGGTGGCAGTGTTGATGTGTCGACCTTGTGCCAAAACAATGTGCTGACGAAGCTAGTTGCTTGAAGTGTGTCTGCCTCTCACTCCCTCGTATGTAGAATGAAATGTCGGTCAGACTGTGCTGCTCGGGGACTTGTAGCAATTCTTGTAGATTGTGTTGCGGCTTGGTTGTGGTTGTGGATGTTAACTGGCTGGTTGATGGTTGTGGTTGTGGTATTGGTACTGACTGGTTGTACGTTGCTTGTTGAAGAGCGGTGTATAATCTTGGTAGACGTGGAAAAGCTGTAGAATGGCCGGAGTTTGGTAAACTCTTGTAGAGGCTTGTAGTTTTGCTTGTAGACTGCGTAGGGTAACTCAACACCGCGTTATGGTGTTATAAGACTGATAAAATCAGTCACCACTGCTGCACATGAATTATAAGTCGGTATATTTGTTGTTAAGTACATGAAAATATCCTGTATGGAAGTTATAATACGTGTTACACTTGTGTGATTATAGTTGTAATTCAATAGTAATAGTTATGCAAGTTATTATGTATGTTAGGAGTGATAACTGACTGACAATATTACCATTACGTATGAACATAATTATTATAATTGTCATAAATATAAACACGATATTCATTGTAACAGTAGTTGTATTACTAATAGTCGAATAAACAGTAACTCTTATTATCATTATTGCAGCCCGCCCAATATTTAACCAGCTATAACGTGAGTATCGCATGATTTAAATTTCTCTCTCTCTCTCTCTCTCTCTCTCTCTCTCTCTCTCTCTCTCGTAAATTATTCCTATTTTGATATATTACATTTACGATGATACTCTCACTCATCCCTGGGGGCAGTGTGCTCGAGGTACAGCTGGCAGCTGTAATATATCAGCTGTAATATATTAGCTGCGAGTCCATAAAATAATAGATAATGAAAACTGTAATTTATCGCAAATCTTGAAGACGCTAACCATGCAGTATATCTATACCGATTTTGTCTCCCGGCCCAAAGGAAATTACATACGTAATTTCGACCATTTCATGAATAATATGTTCTTAATGCTGGAATTAGTCGAGCAGCAATCATCCTGCTCTCATCAATGACTGGATATCCTGATCCCCGGGAACCACTCGTGCCCTCGTGATAGGGTGTCTTGCCAACGCGTTACTCACGGCTACGGTACAATATTTCCGACGCCTTGTACTCAATATTTCGTGTGACTAGAAGCATCATACATTTATTTTTCTCTTTCATTTGCTGACTGATGCGTACTGATTCGATTACGTTGCGTCTTTATAAGAAAAAAAAAAAAGAGAAAAACAACAACAACATATATATATATATATGTGAGGATGTTCAGGGCGGCAAAAACACTCGTCATTTCTTCGGGATTCTTTATGTGTGCGTGCAAAGTTTCGCCAAGGCACTTGGCATCATCAGGCTAAAATGGTATTATATTAGTTAAAATAATACTAAAAACTGCTAAAAGCTAACATCTAAAAAAATATAAACAATAAAATAATCCTATATTATATATAAACTAAAAACTTAATTTACAATTTAACAAACCTTGCAGTGGTTTTTTTTTTTTTTTTTTTTTACATTTGTGCCTATAGCGCCTGTATGCAGAGATGACCCAGGGCTCGGATGGCAGGCTCTGGAGGTTCACTTGAGGGCTCTGATGGTTGGTCCTCGCCCGTGGTGGCGCAGGCAGGATTCTTATAGTGACGCCTGTGATTAGAGGCTCATGCCGCCCCCCTGTGTCATCCGATGCACTCGCAATCGAAGGTAGAGTTGATGGGCAGGGCATGTGGGTGTTCTTAGGCCACTCGACGGTGCAGAAAGGTTTTGGGTTTCTTCGGGGATCGAACTTGGGTCACCGAGAACGCCAGTCGGAGACGCTAACCACTCCGCTACCGCCTCCCTTATGCTGTCTAGGTTAGCAAAGGACTGAATGAACAATTATATTACAGGTAGCATTTCGGTTCCTATGAGGTGATCGGAACGAGAGTCGGACGATCGAAACAGTGTGATAATCATTTGAGTATATGTAATTGGCATGAGGTGACTTGATTATTAAGATCAGGAGACAAGTGTTTGATGTGTATGGATTCTAATAATTTAGTATCACTAGAGAAGTTTGCCTTTGATAAGATTCTAAAATCATCAATAGAGAATGGGTGATCAAAATCATGGGAGTGTGAACGTATTGCAGATTGAGAAGGGGAAGAAATAGTTCGGCCAGTACAAACAGAAACAACTTTATGTTCTGCGAACCTAAGGGTTAGATTTCTCGACGTCTCGCCAATGTATCGAGCCTTACAATTCGAACACTCAAATTCATAAATTATATTGGAGATAAGAGTTTTAGGTATAGGATCTTTATAATTGAAATGTATTTTTATAGTAAATGGATTAGTAAAAACAAATTTAAATTTTGAGTTAGGAAAGTGTAACTTAGGTAGATCATTGAGTTTTTTACGAATGATATAACTAAGATGGCCATAAAATGGAAGTTTAATATAATGTGTATCTAATTCGGATTGACTCGACTTAGGGTTGAACTTTTCATCTAAGAAACTAGAGATTGTTTTTTCTATCAATTTAAGGGGATAACCATTATTTTGGAAATTTTTTGTAAGGAATTTAATTTCATTATCGAAGGTAAACCAGTTGGAGGAGAAACTATAACATCTGTGTAGTAAAGTCTTAATAGTATTGTTTAAAAAATGTTAGGGATGAATGATAAATACTTAATACCAAGTATTTATCATTCATCCCTAACCTTTTTAAAACCAATACTATTATGTTCTATGGATGTGAAATTTGTGGCTTTGAAAATAATAAAAAAAATTATCAGTTAAATGTAGCCTGTAATTTTGTTCTTAACCCGTTCACGCCCATATCTTTCCTTTGCTATATAAAATCGTTTGTTGTTAACCATAAAATTACGAAAAGTGACTGAATATACCAAATTAATTAGTGGACACGGATACTAGACAGGTCATATCTATAAAATATTGCTTATATTCACTAAAACTCGTCTAATGGTTGCCAAATTACAATGGAAATTACGTTCTGGGCCTCAAGGGGTTAAGAGGATTCTAAAGTTAAATATAAGTCTACATCGACGTGCATGTTATATCGTGAAACAGGATTTAGTAAGCCCTCAAAATTGATATAAAACAGGATGAAAAATTTTTGGTATCAAATTGCTAATGGTAATTAATAAAAGTATGATTTCTAATATCCTATACCAATTTATCAAAATATTGTATGACTTAGATATATATTAGTCCCCATGGCTAGATTATATAATTAAACTATTAAACTTCAATGAAATTTCAAACATATTTAATCAGAATATAAATATTAATGACAACTGGCTGAAAAATTCATTTAGATTAAGAACTTCTGATATAAACAAATAAAAATAGCCAGAGGAATTGCACATTAATTTAGCATGAATAAACTACAGAATGATGACCACAGATTTACAGTTAAAAAAATATTTGTTAGTTCTACCCAAGCAATATTCCACCAGTATATGTATGTTTAAGTGTGGAAATCATAGATTATAATTACCTATAGTTACAGCAAGGTATAGCAATATTGACTTGGAGGAGAGAAGTTATACTTTATGTGATATCAATGATATAGGAGATGAAATTCATTATGTATTTAAATGTCCTTTCTTTAATAGCAGAAGGCAATACATTAAGATATATTATTATACTAATGTAAATGTCATAAAGATACGTGACTTATTTACTAGTCAAAATTCTAGCACATTGTTAAATTTACCCAAATTTATTCGGGTAATTGTAACCTACTTTAAGGAACACTAGTTTTTGATTTTGTAATGATAGTTCTTAGTTTTAGAAGCGCTATCTATACTCAATGATGATTTATGTATTATACTCCCATACCCCGCTTGGAGTCGCCTGAGTTCAATACACCTTCAAACCTTTAAAACCCGCTATCTCAACGTCCGGATGAAATACCTTGCCTGACATATTATTTAACCATGTTTCTTTTAATGGTAGTCGATGCTCGTCTGCGAGGCTCGGAACTTTCTGAGAGCCCACACGTCGAACCCATTGAAGTCATTGATAATTCATTCGTATTTCTTACAGAATATATCAATATTAAGTATGAGTCCATGCTCGCGGGCCACAAAAAGTCAACCCGGCACATAATTGGACCACCCTGCCTTACGGTGTTGTGATTGGAAATATTACTTGAGATGTGAAGGATAGGAGTGAAAGAGAGACATTGAGGAAGGAATGGGAAGGAAGAAAAGGAAAGACCGTGAAGGAAGCAGTGAAGAAGATAGTCTGAAGGAAAGAGAGGCAGCAGATAGTGCCAATAGAGGGAGGAAGGAGGAACAGATAAGTAAAGATAGAGAAATAAAAAAACGAAGGATATAAAAGTTTATGAAGAGAGAAGGAAATGAAGAAAAGAGGCATGTTTGTAAATTTTCCCTTCCACCTAGGTAAGGAACATGCAGGAGGCGAATTATGAAGGGCGATTTATTCTTTCTAAAGACTCCAAGTTAAGGTTCGTGATGATGTTGCCTAACTTCAGTTGCATCAAACACTGGGTTTCTTTCCATGCTGGATCCAGGAACTTACTTCTCTCTCTCTCTCTCTCTCTCTCTCTCTCTCTCTCTCTCTCTCTCTCTCTCTCTCTCTCTCTCTCTCTCTCTCTCTCTCTCTCTCTCTCTCTCTCTCTCTCTCTCTCTCTCTCTGGCACATAAATTTCACATTGACTTCGGGCAAATCTGAATAATGGGTTGAGAGAGGCGAGGGTAACTTCACTGGTGAAAATATTACTCACATAAATCATTATTGAAAATGTTCCAAGAATATAAACAAAATTTCACACACACACACACACACACACACACACAGACACACACACACACACACAGAGACACACACACACACACACACACACACACACACACACACACACACACACACACACACACACACACACACACACACGGCATGAGAGTGGCTGGTGAGGCGGAATATGGTTAGTGTTATGAGACTGGCGATAATAACATTGTGCCTTGTTTTGATGAGATTTATGGTGATGGAACGAAGACGAGCCGCAGAGATGACATATTTCCTCGCCTCATCTCGTTCGTGTGATTTGTATCCCTGACTCCCCCATTATCGTAACTAATGGGTGCCATGTTTATGCTGCCCTCTGAGTTATGCCCCAGGAAGGATTTGCTGAGTACCTGGCCATTTCTGTGGTATTTCTCTGTTAGAATTAATATCTCAATAAAATTTTCCAAAATGTTCGTAACCTCAAAAGAAAATATCAAGGTAGTAGGCTCTGAAGTGTAGTTTATCCTACTGTTGTAGCCGCTTTGCAACACCATGCAACGCGACGAAAAGAAGAAAATAAGAAAATAAAGATGATGGGAGAGGGAAATAACAATCATCATCAATCATTGGGAGCATACGCCGGGGGGCGCGTCGCCTCGCCCACCCTACGACGGCACTCCCGGGGGTCACTTCGTGCGAGTCCCCATGCAGGCTCCCTTCCCATACCAAGTAACTCTCAACAGGAAGCATCAACTTGCCCCAGCCACGAGCCTTGTGGTCGCCCCCTTGGCCTCCTCCACGCCGGATTGTCTCTTACAGATACAACCCGATGGGAAGGATCGGTTTCAGGTAGCGTGCCACATGCTCATATAGCCAACGTTGGCGTTGACGGGCAATAAGCCTCTATTCAGTCTCACGGTGCAATCGCTGGTTTGACACGTAATCATCCCAGCAATTCTCCATGATTCTGCGAAGACACTTATTACCAAAGGCATCGATTCGCCTTTTCAAGTAGCTATTTAGTGTCCATGTCTCACAACCATAGAGTAAAGACAGGGTCACAAGTGACTTGAAGATCCGGATCTTTGTCCTCTTGCACAGGTACCGACAACGCCAAATACTCGTGCTGAGCGAATCCATAACACCGTGGGCTATGCTAATCCGCCGTAAGACTTCTTGACGTGACCCGCCGTCATTATGGACTGCGCTACCAAGGTATGTAAAACTATCCAAGATCGCAATGTCCTCACCGCACGCATGAACAGACTGTACTGTTTCATCTAGTAAGCCTCCAAACACCTGGACTTTGGTCTTGAGTCAGGAGACCTCAAGTCCCAAAGGCTTTGCCTCCTCTTGCAGCGCCTCGAGAGCCATCTCCAGCGACTCTGCAAAGATTACTGCATCATCGGCAAAAACAAGATCAGTGATCTTGGTGTTGCCGAGGGATGCTCCACAATTACTTTGATCTACAACTTTGCCCAATATCCAGTCCATACAAGTGTTGAAAAGTGATGGGGCAAGGACGCACCCTTGCCTCACTCCTATATTCACAGGAAAGAAGCTGGATACACCTCTCCCACACTTCACAGCATTCTCAGTCCCAGAGTACCTAGAAATAACAATGGTTGAGAGGAAAGGCAAGAAGAGGAGGGTTGGGTGATAACACCCGACCCGAGGTTGTAAATAAAGGGAAGAAAGGTTGCTGAGACACTGAACTGTACACAGGACTTGAAAGGGTAAACAGATTGTAACCAGATGTTAGGGAAGGGAAAGAACGGTTTATAATCCAACATGTGGAAACCAGATGTTTGGGGTCACTTGGAAACATATGTACGCCTTCCCCGACCATAACTAGGCCCAGCCCCATATACAGAGAAGGGAACTTGTGTATGGCTTGGTTTGTAGGCCTTAACCAATGAGATGAGAGGAAAGTTGTTAAACACACCTCTAAGGCGGACTTGAAAGCCAAATGATCAATTGTAGATAATAAGATATGGTGAAAATGCATGGATGGGCGAGGTTTAGGAACAAAGACCAATTCTAAATCTATGTAATCTATGAACACGTGTTTAGTAAGAAGAAGGACCAATAGTAGATTATGGAGGCGTGTTTAGTAAAAAAAGGACCAATAGTAGACTTAGTATAGAAAATAAGTTAGTGAGGACGACTTATAGTTGCCAAATGCCATAAAGTGGGATGGCCATATATATTGAGGTAAAAAAGAAAAAACTAGAATATATCTTAAGATTTCCCTGAAACAAGGTGGGGAATTTTAAGATAAGTGGGAGTTTGGTTTCTGTGAGGTAGTCATCTAATCTAGTGAGTATAATGCAGAAAAGTTCAATTTGATAGAATGTTCAATGGTTAGGATGTTGTGAATTAGGGAGTGTATTAACATTGTGAATAAGGGAGTGTTAAATAATTATATATTACCTTGTTAGTAGGTTAGTTAGTTACCTTGTTACCCTCCAACTAGGCAGCTTCACACCACTGGGTTACAGTCAGTGGATGCCGATCCTCCCATTGACGAAACCGCACCCTCTCTTGACGAAGTCAGAGAGGGTGTAGCAAAGTTGAGGGGTGGAAAGGCAGCTGGTGTTTGTAATATCAGTGCGGAGCTCCTCAAAGCTGGGGGTGAGGCCATGATCCGCGGGTTGCATGCTGTTCTGACTGCCGTGTGGCAATCAGGTACCATTCCTCCTGACTGGAAAAGGGGGCTGGTCGTCCCTATCTGGAAAGGGAAAGGGGACCGTCAGGACTGCAACAATTACCGCGGTATTACACTGCTCAGCGTACCAGGCAAGGTGCTTGCCTATCTATTACTGACACGGATTTGCAGTCATCTGGTGAGGCATCAGAGACCTCAGCAGTCTGGGTTCACGCCTGGTAAGTCAACAACGGACCGTATCCTAGCGCTTCGTGTCCTGGTGGAACGCCGACGTGAGTTTCGACAGGGGATGCTTGCAGCCTATGTTGATCTCAAGAAGGCGTTTGACTCAGTGCATCGTGAGTCACTCTGGGATCTTCTGCGACTTCGAGGGATTCCTGCAAGGACTATCGGTTTGATAACTGGTCTGTATTCTGGGACTGAGAGTGCTGTGAAGTGTGGGGCAGGTATATCCAGCTTCTTTCCTGTGAATACAGGAGTGAGGCAAGGGTGCGTCCTTGCCCCATCACTTTTCAACGCTTGTATGGATTGGGTATTGGACTAGGTTGTAGATCAAAGTGATTGTGGAGCATCCGTCGGCAACACCAAGATCACTGATCTTGTTTTTGCCGATGATGCAGTAATCTTTGCTGAGTCGCTGGAGGTCCTGGTGATGGCTCTTGAGGCGCTGCACGAGGAGGCAAAGCCTTTGGGACTTGAGGTCTCCTGGCTCAAGACCAAGGGGTAGTTGTTTGAAGACTTACTAGATGAAGCAGTACAGTCTGTTCATACGTGTGGCGAGGACATTGAGATCTTGGAAAGTTTTACATACCTTGGTAGCGCAGTCCATAATGACGGCGGGTCACGTCAAGAAGTCTTACGGCGGATTGGCATAGCCCACGGTCTTATGGACTCGCTCAGCGGGAGTATTTGGCGTTGTCGGTACCTGTGCAGAAGGACAAAGATCCGGATCTTCAAGTCGCTTGTGATCCCTGTCTTACTCTATGGTTGTGAGACATGGACACTAAATAGTGACTTGAAGAGACGAATCAATGCCTTTGGTAATAAGTGTCTTCGCAGAATCATGGGATTTCGCAGGGATGATTACGTGTCAAATCAGCGATTGCACCATGAGACTGAATCGAGGCCTATTACCTGCATAGTCCGTCAGCGCCAACTTCGGCTATATGGGCATGTGGCACGCTACCCTGAAACCGATCCTTCCCATCGGGTTGTATCTGTAAGAGACAATCCGGCGTGGAGGAGGCCAAGGGGGCGCCCACAAGGCTCGTGGCTGGGGCAAGTTGATGTTTCTTGTCGAGAGCTGCTTGGTATGGGAAAGGAGCCTGCATGGGAACTCGCGCGTGATGACCCCCGGGAGTGCGTCGTAGGGTGGGCGAGGCGACGCGCCCCCCGGCGTATGCCCCCAATGATTGATGATTGTTAGTAGGATTTATATTGTGTAACATGGGTATCGAAATGTTTAAATACACTAGAAAACGAAATAGTGTGCATTGAACCCCAAACTATACCATAGATAAGGAACACAAGAAATTTGTGTTCCAAGGCCTTCGCTCCCAACGCTGAGGAAGAGGTGGCGGCCGCCGAGAGCCTCGCTCCTAGCGCCGAGGAGGAAGTGGCGGCCGCCGAATTATTTCTCAAAAACAAACGAGAGTAGTGTGAAACAATGCACCATGGGCAATAGCAATTGTTGCTATTGCCCACGGTGCATTATTTCACACTACTCGCGTTTGTTTTTGACAAGTTCTTGTAGACTGACTATTGCATCACATCTACCTGACTCACCTAAATCTACTTGGCTGTAGTACTGCACACACACAAAAAATAAGGGACACAAATAAAAGAGACACTGAAAAATGCAAAATTATTTAATTATATTGAAATATGAATTTGCCCCAAGTCTACAATACCAATTTTTATGTAAAAAGAAATGTGTATTCCGTAAATACTTTCAAAAAGTAGCTGTTCATGTTAAACTGGAGAGACAATGTAATAAGCAAAAAACAGTCTTCAATATATAGCGATAGTAAAAGAGTTGTATCAAAATAATTAGGCAACTTATTTCATGCACACTTTCATTACAGGCGATGACATGCACTAGTTTTACAAGACAAAGTCAACCACACCAACCACACACACACACACACACACACAACACACACACACACACACACACACACACACACACACACACACACACACACCACACATACACACTTTTCCATTGTCGGTCGAGAAAATGGTGAACGTTGCTATCATCACAGAGCATGACTGGCGTCACTTTTTCCTCACGGTGCATTGTTTCACGGTGCATTTTATGAAGAATTTCGTGCGCAATTTTTATTCTATATTGAATATCATTATTAAATACCAATCAACATGTATCCCTTATAATAGCGTAATGTTTGCCGCCACTTATACAGTCCAAACTTTGACTTTTGTATACTAAATACTTATTAAGAAACCATACGCTAGTTACATATACGCTCAGAAACATACACAACGAAAATATACGTATTATTTTTTTCTTCTTATCACTTCATTAAAGATAAATGCTCGCACACACAGCCGGGTGCTCCGTGGGGAAATTGCTCCATTACAAGCACGTGAGGTCAGAGAAAATCCTCATCCTTCGGTCCGAACTGCACGAGATCTTTCCCCGTGAAGAAGGTTATTGAGTCTTTTATGAGCGCTGAGGGTCCCGCCAGCGCCCAGGACGGAGCGGATATCAATGTTAAGTGTATATATATCATGGTGATGGGAGTTGATTTTAGCCACATCAATACACCGACCTCAAGTAAAGAACGTGTGTTTGTGTGTGTGTAAGAGAGAGAGAGAGAGAGAGAGAGAGAGAGAGAGAGAGAGAGAGAGAGAGAGAGAGAGAGAGAGAGAGAGAGAGAGAGAGAGAGAGAGAGAGAGAGAGAGAGAGAGAGAGAGAGAAAAAAAAAAAGAGAGAGAGAGACCCATCGCTCCATGACCACCTGCATGGACACCACCAACACCAGGAATAATGGATTCCATTATCGTGCATCAGAAAAAACATGACCAGAAATATGGAAAAGAAGGACTTAAAGATCTTGCAACAGAGAAAATAGCTGGATCAATCAAATTATTACAAGCTGAAAGTTGATAAAGCAAAGTGACAAAAGGAAGACATGGAAAATAAAGCGATAAACTACAAGCTGAAGGTTAACAAGCTAAGACGACAAAGAGACAATATGGAAAATATAGCGATTCGTTACAAGCTGAAGACTAATGAAGTAAAGCGAGACAGGGACCGCATGGAAAATAAGGCGTTTAATTACAAGTTGAAGGTTAACAAGCTAAGAAAACAGAGACAACATGGAAACTAAGGCATTTAACTACAAGCTAAAAGTTAATAAGCTAAGGCGAGAAAGAGACAAAATGGAAAATTATGCAATTTGTAACAAGCAGAAGGCTGATGAAGCAAAGTGTCAGCTGAAGTACATGGAAAGTGAAGCGATTATCAACAGTCTGAAGGCTGATTTGGTAAGGCAACAGATGGACAAGATGCGGCAGAGTTACGAACGCCAACCTTACCTTAACACTGGACGAGAAGGAAAAAGCCATCAATGAAATACAAGAAAACAACAGAAAATCACTCGAGGCAAGAAACGCGGCATTGGACGATGTGAAGAAATTGAAACTTGATCGCGAAGAAGCTGTCAGGGAAAAAATGACTTGGACGAGTATTACAGACGAGTTGTTTACATCGCCTCGCTTACCATCGACAGACTGAAGCAAAAACAAGGGAACAAGTGCGCCGCGTCTATGGTGAAACAGGAGGCCGGTCACTTGCCGACAACCACCCAAAAACCAATGGTACAAGAACGCCAGCAGATAATGTCGCCCAAAACGTACCAAAAACTCGATCAAGAAAATAGCCCAAACACCGAAGACAGGTGACACAGGAAAAGACGGAACGCCAGTACAAAACGCCGCCCAAAACTTACCAAACATACGATCATGAAAACAGTCCAAGCACCGAAGAAGAGGTGACAAAGGGAATGAAGGAATGGAACAATAAAGAATATAAGGAGTTAGAACACAGGCGCGTGTGTGGATGTACGAACAAGAGTTGACGAAGCGACGGAGGTGACACAGGAAATGAAGAAATTGAAGGGTAGAAAATATAAGGAATCAGAACACATAGGCGCGTTTGTAGAAGTAAAAACAAATGTTGAAGCGACGGAATCGACACAGGGAAAGAAGGATTAGGATGGAAAAGAATATAAGGATGACGAACACATAGGCGCGTGTGTACAAGTATAAACAAGTGTTGACGAATTGACAGAGGGAATGAAGGAATTGAAAAGAGGCGAATATAATTAATTATAACACATAGGCGCGCGTGTTGAAGTGACTGAGTTTGCACAGCCAAAGAAGGAATGGAAAAGAGGCGAATATAAGGAAGACGAACACATAGGCGCGTGTGTAATGATGGGAACAAGTGTTGACGAAGCGACGAATGAATGGAATTATAAAGAAAATAAGGAATTATAACACATAGGCGCGTGTGTTGAAGCAACGGATATGACAGAGGGAATAAAGGAATGGAAGGGTAAAAAATATAAGGAATTAGAACACATAGGCGCGTGTATGAAGGTAGAAACAAGTATTGACGAAGCGACAGAGATAACACAGTCAAAGAAGGAGTCTAACAGTAGAAAATATAGGGAATTAAAACACATAGGTGCGTGTTTAATGCCGATAACAAGTGTTGACGAAGTGATGGAAGAGGCACAGGGAATATAGGAATGGAATAAGAAAAAATATAAGGAATTAGAACACATAGGCGCGTGTGTGGACGTCAGAGCAAGTGACCCTATAGATAATGATGAAAATAAGAGTGTTGGCCGAGTTCTCGAAGACAGCAAAGATAGTACATAGGACGAGGCAACACCCAGCGATGTTGAGGACGAACAAGTGTTGCCATAACTTGAAAATAAGCAGCAAATCCATGGAAATAATAATCGTTTGCGAGACCATAAAAGCGACCAATATCAGAAGAGGAAGATAAAGAAACTAAATACTAGACGAAGAGAGAGAGCAAGACCAGTGGATAAAGAGAGAGGAAGGGAAGGCGTGCGGTGAAGAGAGGGAAAACAAGACATTAATGACAAGCTAAGGGTAAGGAAAGTGTGTCTACAAGGAGAAAAAAACTTGGTCACAAGAAAGAGAAGAATCCACCGCCCTTTTACCCTACCAAGACGACCGTTGGCACCAAAACGACTCTGGCGACGACCAAGATTGAACAACCAAACAAGAAAGAGGTTGCAAAAAAAGTTATCGACAGGATGAAAATATATGAAAAGATAAACAAAGATCAAGAAGACAATGAATGATATTTAAACAAACAAGGAAATGGTTGAGGCTAAAAAATATCACAACAGGATGAAATTTAATGAAAATAAGATTAAGAAATAAAAACTAAACGAATGATTACGAATGACTAAACGAATGAAAAAACACGATTTTCACGACAGGAGGAAAATAAATGAAAAAATACGATACATGATGACAAGAATGAATGAAAACTTAACGAATGATTCCTTAGTTTCGGCGTGATGGAAATGCTTATCTGATGAACAGTTCCAATTATCATGATGTCGTGTCTTTAAGGATTATTGTTTCGAGAATGAGCCAAAGGTGTTGGTTCGATCTTCACTGACCTGATTCTTGGGGTCATGAATCATGGATCTGACTGACTCCTCCCCTAATAATATTTGCTACTTATCACTTTACCAATTTTATGAAATTTTATCACTTTCTTATATATTATTTTTGTTTGATTTTTTGTTCTCTCTCTCTCTCTCTCTCTCTCTCTCTCTCTCTCTCTCTCTCTCTCTCTCTCTCTCTCTCCTCTCCTCTCTCTCTCTCTCTCTCTCTCTCTCTCTCCTCCTCTCTCTCTCTCTCTCTCTCTCTCTCTCTCTCTCTCTCTCTCTCTCTCTCTCTCTCTCTCTCTCTCTCTCTCTCTCTCTCTCATCTCAAGGTAGACAGGCAACAAAGATAATACAAAAAAGGAAACCAAGGTAGATAGCAACAAGACGAGAAAAAAAAACGGAATGGACTGGAAGAACCATCAAGGCAGTGAGAAGCAACCATGTTCAAGTGATGTAAAATCTGCCAATAACAAGAATTTCGTCGCTATCTATTTTTCTATATATAGTCTAATGGATCTAGCCGCGGGAGAAGTTAAATGGAGTGTCCAGTGGCAGGGAGGAGGGCACACGACGCCCCTACTTCCTCCCTGAGACGACGAGAGTTAAATAAGCTTCCGAAATATCTAAAGTTACGACTCACAACACATTAAAAATATTGACATGTTATAGAGGTAGAGTGGGAGAACTAAGCCTGAGTGAGATGAGAAGCCGCTTGCGATATTAACAGGCTCATACCACAAAGAAATTAAGTGGATCAAGTTTATCATGAAAGGAGTAGAAATTAATTGATATTCTTAGATTTAATATGAAATGGAGCAGAATTTTTGTTTATTTCGACTGTTTTATACCATGGAAAGTTTATCTGGTATTATCTTGGTTTATCTTTATGGTTTATCTTGTTTAGTATGAAAGGAGCAGAGAATTGAGAGTTTACTATTTGAGGCAATTAAAAGTTTATCTTATATTCTTAAATTTAGTATGAAAGGAACAGAATAATTGCAATTTTCACTGTTTTATACCATAGAAAGTTTGTCTGATATTCTTAGATTTAGTATGCAAGAAGAAGAATTGTTAATTTTACATTATTTATTCCATACAAAATGTATCTGATATTCTTGAATTTAATATGAAAGGAGAAAAATTCATATTTTCACTGTATCATACCATTGAAAGTTTATTTGGTATTCTTAGATTCAGTATGAAAGGAGCAGAAGAGTTGTTATTTTTACTGATATAATACTACGGAAAGATTGTCAAAAGGGAAAGAACTCAAACACGTATTAAGAAAAAAATCTCTCGTGAGATTCTATGACAATAACAACGATATTCCTAAACTTGCCATGAAGAGATTAAATATTCCCACCTAGACAGATTTTCATGGATGTAATGGTACCATTAGTGTCATTCATTGGCTATTAATTCTAACGCCGGAACGATGCAGATGTACAGATTCACTGTATTAGTCCAGTGGATATGAGGGGGAAGCGTGTTTTGTGGTATGTATGAACTTTTATGGTTGATTGTGGTAGTCTGGCATGTCCTGAGCCAGAATCAGCCGGGTGCCACCTTGGCACCCTTGAGGATTTTTTTTATGGGCCAAAAACAAAATGGCCGCCGATCGCATAAATCGCATATACAGAATATTGCTTAACTTCTATATTATTGGTGCTAGAGATACAATCTTGGTGTCTATTCCCATGTTTTCAAGGTCAAGGGAGTCATTTCTGCATCTTATATCATCACATTACTGCAGGAAATTACATAATACATGAGTACATGATTTCAGGTGATCACATTCATACTGTTAATATGTGTATATACATGATATTCCACAACCAGAGGAAAAAAAACATGTTTTGCTTTTGACAATTTTGCACGATCGAAAAACACCAGCACAGTAGAGCAATAACAGCACTTAAAACAGATAACACAATGGTTTCGAATTTCGTTGCAAACTGCTTACACTCCATTAAGAAAGCCCTCGGCTGATTAAACATTCACATTCACACAATGAACACAATGAACACCATCAAATTGTCAAAGAAACACCAAACACTCATAAGATGCTGATTAGTCCTGAGAAATACTTCAGTTTTCTTCATTGTCAACCTGTGATGACCCTACTCTGGTATTTACATTGTTACAATCTTGCCCCTCGTGACAGTTGCAGAACATCGAACACGACATTTGAGCAACCACACAACTACATCTGCCACTGGAACACGGGGTACTGGATGCACATCCACACTTGATAATCTGTAACACTTCAATGGGTACTAGATGCACATCCTCAGGTAGCATTCTGGGGAGCAGATAACCATCTGTGTTCGTCCAGCCTAACTGTACAGGATCTGCGGAGGGAGGAGGTTGATCTGACAGAGACGACTTCCAAACGAGTGTTTGGTAATGGGCACGGTAGACGTGCTCCACGAATGCATCCGAAGTGGGTGGGAGTGATTTGAGCTGTGGAGCCCTAGAGATCTTCGGGTTTGCCATTTTCGTTGACCAGATCATGTACCGTACATCAGACATGTTACCCTCACACTTCGAACCATAACATGCTGCAATATAGGATTCTACGTGGTATCTATCTAGCTTCAGATACCACGGCATCTAGATCGGCACCTCCCTGTCCCAATAGCCTCAGTGATCTCCCGCTGTACAGAGGTTTCAATGCCGTAGCCTTCCCGATGCCAAAAGGGTATGATGTAGTATCACAACCACTAATGGCATGATACCAGGAAGAGTCTGCAGTGTCCTTGTGTTTAATGGCAGTGGCCTTTATATCTATAACGACAGGACTCACTATCACCACATCACATGACAGCTTCTCTTTTTGGTAGAAATATATCAGGAGGATGAAGACGTCTGTGTCATCACAAACTACACGAATATTTGAGGCGCCTGTGGCTGTGGCTGCAAGAAGTGGCTTTTTGATCACCTTAGCAATGGTAGTCACATCAGTATCATCTTTGTCATCAACAAGCTTGAGGAGGTGCAGTGCTTTACTCCGGAAGACAAGTATGCTAGCAACTTCATTTCCTGAGAGTTCAAGGAGATCACCACCGAAATAGTTCACCAGACGTTCAATGAGTTTACGTCACGATAGTGCAGCGCCTCCATGACTGATATATGCATCATGAATTTCAAGAGTATTCCACACATGGGATTTGTCTGCTGATATGTCACGGATTACATCATTGAGAGAAGTGTCCTCTGGTGTTTGTGTTGCCTCAAGTCCTGCAGCAGCTCTCACATTGCTGTGGTTAGTGAACGTCTTGTAACAATCCTCATGGTACTGGGTATCAGCAGCATGCAGATCTGATAGGACACCATTGACTCTTACCCTGACGTTATCAGCAAGTTGATCATTGTGCAAGTCACATTTATGCAATATGTTCTGTTTGAAAGAATCCACAGTTCGACACTGGATTACAGTTCTCCATCTACTGGGGTTACGAGGGTCAGCTGGTAAACATCTCTCGCCGCAGAACAGACAATGTTCCCTGAAAATGAAAGTGTCGCCAGATCGCCGAGACTTCTTGAGTGGTACTTCTTCTGTTGATGTGGCTTGCTGTCTGAATAGGTATCTCTGAATATGATGTTCGGAAGTATATGTGGAGACACAACTCTGTGACATCTGATTGTTTGAACTCCGGGTACAAGTTTGTTAGCTAGCCCATCCCCACGTCTAACACTACATTTTCTCACCGTTTCTATTCTTACCGAGCCACAGTTAATAAGACGAGAAGAATTATTTCCACAGTCAAAGATTCACTGGTCATCCATAATGGATCATGATGTTATGTACCTGTAGGAGGCAAAAAAACATGCATATAAGCGAACCATCACCATAATACATGCAATGCATACAAAAAGCTATATAATATCTGGTCATGCTGGCAATATCATACTGTGGAGGAAAATACTGATGATTGGGTGGCATCAATGGCTTTCTTGACCCGTAAAACATGGGAATAGACACCAAGATTGTGTCTCTAACACCAATATCAAAGAAGTTATGCCATATTCTGTATATGCGATTTATGAAATTGGCGGCCATTTTGTTTTTGGCCCATAAAAAAATTCCTCAAGGGTGCCAAAGTGGCACCCGGCTGATTCTGGCTCAGGACATGCCAGACTACCACAATCAACCATAAAAGTTCATACATACCACAAAACACGCTAAGGTGTAAAACACCTGTTTGACAACTGGACTATATTGTTTTCATTTTGTTTTACCTTTAGTCCTGTTTAATGAGCTTTTTTTCATCTTTTTGAAAGATTAGCCGCCAGACTGCGTGGCGCGGGTCTTTGCGTGTTGGTGGCCAGCTGGTGACTTTCATGGTGAGCAGCAGAGGGACCTTTGGGAGGGACGTAACCCAGCCCACGTGGGTTCGATGTGTTTTTATGTGTATCTAACGTTAATAATGGCTGCTGGCTCTACTCTAACGTTAAATGTTTTCTATCTAGGAAATACTATCTTTGAAGTTGATTAGCTTGAATAATATACTACATCTTTGTAAGAATTTATGCAATGCGTTAATCATGATGTTTCAGGGTTTAATAATTGTATATTTAAAAATTGCTTTGAAATAATAACAATTAGTCTATTTGTTATTGCATGTTTAGTCTGAATAAATATTTGCATAAAATTCGTTACACTTTTATTCATGAAAACAAAGTTATGATTCATATAACAAGTCATTTACTTTAACCAAGCACTTGCTTGTTTTTCGCAAAGAGTGTGTGAAGCTTGTTACACCCTGGCCTGTTGTTATGATGAAATGTTACACTGACTTTTGTACACTTCATTATCATATTTTTGTTCAATTAGTACGAACATTATGGCATATTTCAGTTTCTTTGTCATTATAATTGCTGACTTTTCTTTCAGAAGCTCTCTCAGAATTGCTCTGACTCTTTTCTTCCAATCATTTAGGAGGATGAGCACTCGCATATTCTCTTAAAAATGCAAGGCCGGAATTGATGCATGGTTTGTTTGAGAAAGATAAAGTAAAGTGAACTCGAGTAAAAAATACCTCGCTGGTGGAAAATATAATAAACATTCTACGACATTAATTGCGCTAAGTGTCTGTCTCGCAAAAATACCAGAGAAAAACAACTAATTACGTGTTTTTCAATTATATCGTTCCATTAATAACACGTAGCAAACATACTTCAACATTTACATCCGCTTACAAACATAGAAAGAAGCACGCACCCACACGGTCACCTCAAGGGCCTTCAAGCGTGTTTCCTGACCCTGCGTCGCGTCGCTTGGAGTCACCAATGTTGGCTGTGTTCGTGCTTAAATTACACACAAAACACATATTTCATCATGTATTTTCTAGTTCCCTCGTCTACATTCTCATAAACTCACAATACGCGGAATAAAGCAGTAAGAAGATTGCTTGAGTGAGGCGGAGGGGCAACGAGTCACCAGGAAGAACCCTCGAGAAGACCCACTGAATCACGTTGCTTGTTTATTAAGGATAACGTCCATGACCGATGCATTGAGAGTCATGGGATGTTCAGAATGTAGCGTGATTAGACTACATTATTTATACTCAGGTATATATAATGTGATGAGCGAGAATAATAATCTAAGATAATAATCTATATGAAAGAAAGAAAAATCAAATTACTATTGCAGGAGCTCACCACTATAAGTAGAACAAATTTATGAAGTCCGTTTGGGCGTTTGCTTATTCGGGGAATTCGCTATCCGCGGCGGTGCAAATTTCGTACTTGGCCAAGTATCGAATTAGACCCTTGGTGAAAACGGTAACCCTCACCCACCATCACTCCTCCCGGCAGGAGCTGATGGGGGCAATTCCCCCCCCCCTCCCATCTCTCTCTCTCTCTCTCTCTCTCTCTCTCTCTCTCTCTCTCTCTCTCTCTCTCTCTCTCTCTCTCTCTCTCTCTCTCTCTCTCTCTCTCTCCATTCATTCCACTCTATTTGACGTTCTGTCCTCGTACAGTCTCCCTTTCCGTCCTCCTCCTCTTCGACGTCTCCTTTCTCTCGTTCTTCCTCGTCTCTAAGGTTTTTTGTTCTTTCCCTACCTCCCTCCCTTCTTTCTATCGCTTTCTCTAGCTTTTCTTTTTTCCCCTTTTTGCTCCATTTGGCTCCTTCCTTTTCTCTTTCATTTGCTGTTCACTCAGTTTTTCTTTTCTTTTTGGAGAGAGAGAGAGAGAGAGAGAGAGAGAGAGAGAGAGAGAGAGAGAGAGAGAGAGAGAGAGAGAGAGAGAGAGAGAGAGAGAGAGAGAGAGAGAGAGAGAGAAAAAATATATATAATATATATATATATATATATATATATATATATTGGGAGAGAGAGAGTTGGGTGGATTGCCCCATCAACTTCTGCCGGGAGGAGTGATGGAGGGTGAGGGTTACTGTTTTCGTTAAGGATCTAATCCGATAATTGGCCAATTCAAGCGAGAGAGAGGAAGCTCTTGGTGTCTAATTGGCACCATCGTAAAGCTACGTTGTTAAGTGTTGTGGTATTTAAATAAAATAGTCATTATTTTCTTAATATAATAAACATTGATAACACTGCGTAGCCTTATTATGAAATAAAATTTATACAGAATATTTGAAATTCATTCAGAAGTGGTACATAACTGATATACGAAACAGAGATTATGTGTTGTGTCTGACGTGGCAGCGCAGGACAGGGAATTCCCCACTCCAGCCAACGCCCAAACAAACTTCATAAATTTGTTCTACTTTTGTTTTATTGTGTTTTCACAGCATCAAGGAGAAGGGGCAGGGAGGGAAGCAGGTGAGGGGGAAGAAGGGAGTTAATGATGACAATATATAAAGCAGCGCCGCTGAGTTCAGCATAATATTTGTTTCTCTGATTGCATGCATATTATGATTTCATGGCTTGAAAAGTGCGATGGAAAAAATTATGTAACAACGAAATGTAGAAGGAAAATAGTGCCAATGAAAATATGAAAATCTTCTAAGATGAAGACGCTTCAGATGAACTTGCGCTTGCATAATATTTTTTGAGCATCGTTATGTATTATGGGAAGCGTAATAACTTTACTCAGGCTTAATGTGGGAGAAGGAGGATATGGTGTAAGAGAACGACGTGAAAGGAGGAGGAGGAAGAGGAAGAAGAAGGAGGAAGGAGGAAGGAGGAAGGAGGAAGGAGGAAGGAGGAAGGAGGAAGGAGGAAGGAGGAAGGAGGAAGGAGGAAGAGGAGGAGGAGGAGGAGGAGGACAAGAATGACAAGGCAAGGGCATCTGAAAAATAAAGAAAGATAAAACTATGTTTTGAAAACAAAAACAAGGACAAATCAGGGATAAAGTTATGCAATTGGAGAGAAGAAAGAGAACGAAAACAGTAGACAGTGATATATCGCCGAAGTTATATGACTTTGTATGCATTTCCTCCCCTCTCTCTCTCTCTCTCTCTCTCTCTCTCTCTCTCTCTCTCTCTCTCTCTCTCTCTCTCTCTCTCTCTCTCTCTCTCTCTCTCTCTCTCTCTCTCTCTCTCTCATAAATGTAAGCATATATATATATATAATATATATATATTCTCTGACATAAATGTACCATATATATATATATATATATATATATATATATATATATATATATATATATATATCTTAAAATATATATATATATATTCTTGACATAAATTTACGCATATATATATATATATATATATATATATATATATATATATATATATATATATATAAATAAACAAACAAACAAACAAACAAGCAGATAAGCACAAACACGCATCATAAGCAACTGCATAATTTCCAAATAACAACAAATACACAGTAACTGATCAGTAGGCATTCCTGATAAACACCAAGGTTAGAGCAGCCTTGAAAACTATCCAATTTCTCAAGCAACTGCAATGCGGTGAAAAATCTTTATAAAAAAATTCTGAAAGATTTCCATTCCTGCAAACCGGAGAAGGTGGGAGAAGAGGAGAGCGACGAGGTCCTGAATAAGAAATAAGCTCCAGGAGTTCTGTCGCGACACACTTAACATCAAAAGTTGCTGCCTCGATCAGTGCCTCGTGGATAAAACCACAGCCAGCATTTATGTGTTATTCCATTATTTTTTCTTCTCTTTGTCGAAGATAAGCGGTAACAGCCAGGGTATAATACATTTATCTCTTGTCTATGTTAATAAGAGAGAGAGATACTGATACAGATACATTTATTTGGCCCTTTAGCAATACAGTAATGTAAACTATATATACATGTATATATTATAAGGCTTGGTCTGTTGAGCCGGAGCTCTTATACAGACCTGTTGCGAAGCATAGTTGCCGATTTAGGTCAAATAAATAGGGCACGAGAAATAATATAAATAATAAATCGCATTACCTTTAAAAATTCTACCAAAGATAATTATTATATAAGCAATAGTTAATAACATACAAAAATCTATGTGAATAAAAATGTAATACAAATAGGATATACGCAAATCTTGATAAGGCAAAAACAAATGCTAATATTAACAAACACACAAGCATACAGAAAACTAAAATATACATGAACAAACAAGGATTATATTTATTGATCGATTTTTTTCTTCTTTATTTCACACTTGAAAATGTTACTATCGGTGATGTTTTTAAGATCTTCTGGCAGCCGATTCCACAGTTTTACTCCCCTAACCGTAATACTTCGCTGTGCATGGGACGTTCTACATATAGGAATTTTTAGATCATTTGGTCTTCGGCTATTTGAGTTGTTAGACATGAACTGAAAACCACTGTCAACTTGGTATGTGTATAATGCTTTATGTATAAATAGATTTGCTTGGAGGGATATAATATCAGTTAGTTTAAGTAAATTTAGGTCTTTAAAGAGAGGGTCTGTGTGTGCATATCTGTGATTGTGAGACATTACACGTAAAAAAAAAAATTTGAGTAATGAAAAGACTGTCAAGTAAAGTTTTAAATGCTCCTCCCCATACAGCTGAACAATACAAAAGGTGTGGATAGACTATTGATAAGTATATTTGTCTTAAACTTTCAATGGTTATATTGTTGCGTATCTTATGTAGTACACCATTTATTTTACAAAGCTTAGTAATCACCTCTAGTATATGAGATTTCCATTTCAGTTTATCATCAATAATAACGCCCAAAAAATTATATTCACCAACTTGCTCTAAAATAAGATTGTCTATGCATACATCAATAGTTGGTGGTTGAACCATCAAAGAACAAGATACCATATATGAGGTTTTAGTAGCATTCAAGGTTAATTTATTACTTGTTATCCAGTTTGAAACATGAGATAATTCTGCATTTAATGTGTTTTTAATGTCAATGAGACTTTGTCCCTGAATGAAAATAGTGGTATCATCAGCAAAGAGAAGAAATTTGAGTTTATTAGTGCAACGTGTGATATCATTGATATATAATATAAATAAAATGGGACCCAAAATTGATCCTTGTGGTACTCCAAAACTAATAGATGTGAGAGAGGATAGTGCATTATTATAAACTGTACATTGCTTCCTGTGACAAATAACTTACAAACCAATTATGTGCAGCACCACGGATTCCGTAAACCTTCAATTTTTCTAACAAAATAGAATGAGATATGGTATCGAAGGCTTTAGACAGATCACAAAAGACTGATATCTGATATGCTTCACTATCTAATGTATCATATATATTTTGACAAAGGTGATGCAAGGCAAGTTCAGTGAAGTATTTGGGGCGAAAACCATATTGAGACTGCGATAATAATGAAAATTTGGAAATGTAATCCATTAATCTGCTAGCAACTATTTTCTCAAAAATCTTACTAAAACTAGGAAGGATAGAAATTGGTCTGTAGTTCGTATGTATAGATTTTTCACCCTTTTTATGTATAGGTACCACTCTAGCAACTTGAAGGCATGAAGGGAAGCAGCCTTCCTTGAAAGACCTATTAATGATGTAGACTAGGAAGGGAGAAACTTCATGATTGCATTCCTTGATTATTTTCATGTTTATATCATCGTACCCTGGAGCAGTAAGCTTAAGGTTGTTGATGACAGTTTTGATTTCTAAAAGTGATGTTGGACTAAAAAAGAAAGAAAACAGAACAGATTCAGGCAGGTAAGAAGTATATGGAACTGCCGATGGTTGGATATTCATAGCTAACTTTTTTGCAACATTACAAAAGTACCCATTGAATGATTCAGCTATTTCTGGATTATTACTTGAAACATTTTCCTGGAAAGAAATTGAATCTGGCAACTACTGCTTATTATATTTCCCTAATAATTAATTGATTGTTTCCCATGTCTTCTTGATATCACCCGCATTTTCCCATTTTCACCTGATTTTCCTATATGTAAGTGGCCATTTAGCATAAAGTTTCTGTAATTTATTACGATGTTTAATGGAAGTTTGTATTGCTTGGGTTATATACGGTTTACCAATATGTTTTCTTTGAAAGGGCATTGTTTTAGAGGGAAGTGTATATCATAAAATTTCTGAAAACTTTTCATGTAGATATCAAAACTTTCATTTATATCATGAGTCATCTATGTCTGAGGTCCACTTGTAATTTAACAAATCCTTCTTAAATGATTCTATAGATAGATTGTTGTATATTCTTTTGGTCACAGCAATTGTTGAAGACTGTATGATAGCATTATTATCATTTGAAAAAATACTGAAGATTGGAAAATGACCACAAATAGAAGTATAATGAATGCCACTTACTTGGTGATTATGTAGATTACTTGTCCATATAGTATCAATTAAAGAAGCTGAAGTACTGGTTACTCTAGTGGGCTTATTTATAGTTGGGAAAAAATAATATGAATACAGCAGGTTAATAAAGTCATGCACCTTATTTTCATTATTAAGTAAATTTACATTAAAGTCTCCCATTATGTAACATTATGAGGGATTCCTGCAAGGACTATTGGTTTGATAACTGGTCTGTATTCTGGGACTGAGAGTGCTGTGAAGTGTGGGGCAGGTGTATCCAGCTTCTTTCCTGTGAATACAGGAGTGAGGCAAGGGTGCGTCCTTGCCCCATCACTTTTCAACGCTTGTATGGATTGGGTATTGGACAAGGTTGTAGATCAAAGTGATTGTGGAGCATCCGTCGGCAACACCAAGATCACTGATCTTGTTTTTGCCGATGATGCAGTAATCTTTGCTGAGTCGCTGGAGGTGCTGGTGATGGCTCTCGAGGCGCTGCACGAGGAGGCAAAGCCTTAGGGACTTGCGGTCTCCTGGCTCAAGACCAAGGTCCAGGTGTTTGGAGACTTACTAGATGAAGCAGTACAGTCTGTTCATGCGTGTGGCGAGGACATTGAGATCTTGGAAAGTTTTACATACCTTGGTAGCGCAGTCCATAATGACGGCGGGTCACGTCAAGAAGCCTTACGGCGGATTGGCATAGCCCACGGTGTTATGGACTCGCTCAGTGGGAGTATTTGGCGTTGTCGGTACCTGTGCAGGAGGACAAAGATCCGGATCTTCAAGTCGCTTGTGATCCCTGTCTTACTCTATGGTTGTGAGACATGGACACTAAATAGTGACTTGAAGAGACGAATCAATGCCTTTGGTAATAAGTGTCTTCGCAGAATCATGGGGTATCGCTGGGATGATTACGTGTCAAATCAGCGATTGCACCGTGAGACTGAATCGAGGCCTATTACCTGCATAGTCCGTCAGCGCCAACTTCGGTTATATGGGAATGTGGCACGTTACCCTGAAACCGATCCTTCCCATCGGGTTGTATCTGTAAGAGACAATCCGGCGTGGAGGAGGCCAAGGGGGCGCCCACAAGGCTCGTGGCTGGGGCAAGTTGATGTTTCTTGTCGAGAGCTGCTTGGTATGGGAAAGGAGCCTGCATGGGAACTCGTGGTGACGTGGTGACCCCCAGGAGTGGCGTCGTAGGGTGGGCGAGGCGACGCGCCCCCCGGCGTATGCCCCCAATGATTGATTGATTATGTAACATGGGAGATTTTCACCTACTAATGATTCAACAATATATTCAATAGATAGAAGGAACTCATCAACTTTAGCATTTGGTGGTCTGTAGATAATCCCGACAATAAACCTGAAAGGTTGAGTAACTTTCACGAAGAGTGATTCAATGCGAGGCAATTGAAGAGAAATATTGTGTAGTGATAAGCTTTGAAATTTTTTATGTAAGAAAATAGCCACGCCACCTCCACGAGTATTCCTGTTTTGAAAATGAGAAGATAGTTATTTATATTATAAAGTGAGCAGATTGAATCATTTAGTAGAGTCTCACATAAGCCTACTACGTCAAAAACAGTACCAATTTGGTTTAAGCACTGGTCAAGAAAAGTTTCAAAATGAAGAGGTAGGCTAGAAATAGTATAAGCTAACTATTTAAGACTAGGACTAGATATACTTTGCATTATAGTATCACAAAAAGGATAGTTACATATAGGCTCTCTCAAAACATGATCATTTAAAATTTCACTGTCACTGAAATTATACCGATTAAACTTTTAAGTTAATAAAAATACTTAATGGAAACTGGTGATAATCACTTTCTCTCAAAACGTTAATGAATTCTGAATCATTTAAGTTACTATATGGAAGAATACATTGGTAATCAGACATTGATAGTAAAATTATATTAGATACACTGTGTTACACACAGTTGCTTCACCAACCAATTACTGTTTCTTGGGTGCACCACGTGAAGATGTTCTGGTAGACCGTGGCTCCAAGGCAAGGGCCCCAGCCCCGCCGGCAGGCACAGACCGGGCCACTGTAATAGGTGTTTTAGTCTGAATAAGGATAGAAATAAGTTAGCTAGATTGATTTATTAGCGAGAGAGAGAGCGAGAAAATGTACGCCAGAATTCTTGTAAAACCGATAATTCTTCCGTCTTGTCAAAACAAAGATTAAGGTCTAGATTACGAAAAGTGTAAATTCAGCCTTTCCTTGCCTTTCATGATTGGCTGAAGAGAAAGGGAGGACAGTGTATGTCTTGTCTCTTATTGGTTGCTACAAAACGTGACGTGACGTGATGTTCATAGGTTAGTTGTGAAAAGACTCACTTTTAGGGCACATAACTTTTGGTCCACGAAAGACACACACGTGACTGAGTGTGTACAGACCCCCCTCACGAGAAACTTCCGTGAGACGCAGTGAACGCGAGAGACAGTGAGAGATTGAACATTCTACACGCGAGTGAACACGAGAGAAATGGAGAGTTCCTGAATACTACAAGTGAATGAAAGTTAGTTGTTATCCTTAATAAACCCAAGAAAGATAACCCGACTGATTATTCCAACCCATGCATGACCAACGTGCATGGCAAACGGTGCTTAGCAAGAACGCGCCACTAACAGTAGCAACAGAGGCGCAACTAACACCACTGCGCCAGCACCACGTCCACCAGTACTCGCACCAACAGGAGTACTGGCCGCAGCAGCAGCAGCAGCAGCAGGACCACTCCTGTGTGTTCCCCCAACGGCAGATGATCCCGCAGGACCAGCACGTGCAACCCCACCAGCGACAGTGTCACGAGCGGAGGTGCCGTCACCGCCACCATCAGCGCCACGAACAGGTGTGACAGCAAGGGCAGAGCTGGAACCGTGAACCGTTCCGACTGGTGCTTCACGCGCAGGCGCACTTGACTTTTCCTTGATGACTAGTTTGGTATGTCTGAAAGAAGCCACTTTACCTTCGCTTCTAGCTTGTTTCAGCAAAGGCATTTGTGACTTCTTTATGCTTTGCGAGGCAGGACATAGGTATTCATTTATGAAAATTCTGGTTCCCCGCAGCTTCAAAACATTTCTCATAACTGCTTCACGGTCACAGAATCTTGAAAAACGAACAATAATGGGACGGAATCGATATTCGAACCCCTGACCAACTCTATGGGCTCGTTCCAGTTCGATGTTGGGTAGTTCAAGCTTGTCCTCTAACAGTTTGGAGACTCGAACGGCTAGAGAAGAGTCTCCAAAGAGAAGAGAAGAGAAGAGAAGAGAAGAGAGAGAGAGAGAGAGAGAGAGAGAGAGAGAGAGAGAGGAGAGAGAGAGAGAGAGAGAGAGAAGGAAGAGAGAGAGAGAGAGAGAGAGAGATGAGAGAGAGAGAGAGAGAAGAGGAGAGAGAGAGGAGAGAGAGAGAGAGAGAGAGAGAGAGAGAGAGAGAGAGAACACGCAGATGAGGACAAGAAAACGGAAAACAAAAAGAAGGAAGAAGATTAAAAGGAAGCAAAAGTTTAAACCAGAATGGAGGTGACAACAGCTGGTGGACGATGAAGGAAGGAGAGCGAGAGAAAAGAAAGAAAGAAAATGAGAAAGCAGAGGCCGGGGTCGGGGTGATGGCCGGGTTGGTGGAAGGAATGTGGAAGTCAGAGGGAAAGAATGAGATAGAAGAAAGTGAAAGGTAGGCAGTGCGTAACGAAGACATAAATAAAGTAAAGAAGAAATGGAGGAAGGGGAATGAAGAAGGAAGATGAGAAAGAGGAAGAGGAAGTGTGTCGTAAATTCAATGGAGGAATGGGTGAGTGGAAGTAAAGAAGACAAAAGTTGAGAGGGTGGAGGGGGAGGGAGAGGAGGAAAAGGAGGAGGAGGAGGAGGATTGTCAGCATAATGGAGGTCGAGGCGGGGGGTCTCTCTCTCTCTCTCTCTCTCTCTCTCTCTCTCTCTCTCTCTCTCTCTCTCTCTCTCTCTCTCTCTCTCTCTCTCTCTCTCTCTCTCTCTCATTCCTCGAGGACTAAAGTCCTTGAAACAAGAGCATTTGGAGAGGATCTACATCAGACTACATCAGCATCAGGATCTTTGTAGTTTTTTTTTTTTCGTTCCCTTTGAAATGTTGTGTCTCGCAATTAAGATTTATATGTTTCAACATGCGTCGTTCTTTTGAGATTCTTTGCTGAAAAATGCCCAGTGTTATGCCTAACCTCCACTAACCTTCACTTCCTTAGCATAATATACGACATATGACACTAGCCCAAACCTTTCCCTAAAACTTTTGTCTTTAAAAAGAACGTTTAAGTCTAACCATTCTAACTTTCTGAAAAGATACTTTGCTACACTTTTGCAAAGGCGAGGCACCATAGATTACTTCAGTGGTGGGGGTGCACATAGAGCAGGGCTGTTACGCTACTCGCAGGGGAAAAAAAAAGGTACTACGAAGCTCACATTTAGTCTTAGTGTCAATATTTTTCCACATTTCGGTTCGCAATTAAACTTTGAAAAATACTTTCTACTCCTAATAGATGAAATTGTCATATTTTAAATGCTAGCATCTACATTATAATGTTCGAATGCAAAAGTGCTATGAGTGAAGATAAAATATATACTAGTGTAGTCAAAATAAATACTGAAATTGTATGAAAAGTTACATAAAACAGTTGCTTTCCTCAAACTTCCTCATTGATCAGATGTTCGTATCGTCTCCAGGACGAAAGTTTTAATTTCGGGAGTCTGAAATGTATTTAGTTTTTTTTTAAAGTTGTAATGGTTCCAATTGGATGCTTAAATAATTCTGAATCTGATGCAGACGGTGGAGGAAAAACTCCATGTGGCACAGACGCAAAAAATACTTGCACGAGATCAAAGTTTTGTGATTCCATTACTTCAGTGTGTAGGTGTGTGTGTGTGTGTGTGTGTGTGTGTGTGTGTGTGTGTGTGTGTGCGTGTGTGTGCGTGTGTGTGCGTATGTGTGTGTGTGTATGTGTGTGTGTGAGTGTGTGTGTGGGTGGGTGGATGGTGATGATGAAAGTGAACATTTGGTCTTATAGCTAAGGCACCATGAGTATCTGTAGCTTTCTTAAGCCCCAGTCCCACTGTGGCGATTTTTAGCTGCGAACCAATACGAACCAGCATTCGTTGTGCATCTCACACCATCGTATTGATTCTACTTACTCCTCATTAGTTCGTCGTCACTTTCATATTAGATCGGCCACATCCGCAGGCCAATACGACTGTTTTGGAATGTTCAAAACAATCGCAGAGGTCTGCGAATTGAAGCCCATTTGTACTGCATCCCTGGAATACCGTATCAATTCGAATAACTTCTTGTTGGTTTGTATCTCATCGCATGGCTTCCCCCCCCTTTTTCATTCACCTCCACCCACCCCCGACTCCACTCCCCCTACTCCCACGACCACGTGATTACACTCCCCCCGTTACTCCCTACCCACTACTCCCATCAGCGCGTGGTAACACCCCCATCCACACCAACACCACGCCTTCTCCACCCCCCACCCCGTTTCCCCAGCAACACCAACACCCCCTTCTTTATTACAACCCCCCTCCCCCGTGTGTGAAGGGAGCTTTATGTGTGAATGTGTGAAGGGAGCTTTATGGGAGCGTCTGTTATGATGCGGCGAACAATATTTTGGCGCGTAGTGTATACTGTTGTATGGGGTTGTATATCATTATATTTGGTTATATGGTTAACAAATTAGGCTATATGCGAGCGGACTTCGATTGCGCAGGTGATGACAAAGTATACATAAATATTGTTCAATACATTGTATTTATTTCCAAAACAAACATATCACTGCATATTCAGTTACCGCATTCGTTGTAATTCTGTCTTGAGGTAGAACCAATACGGACCCCTATTTTTCTATCAAAAGATCGCCATCATTCGCAAGCGATGTCATTCTTGGTTATTCGTATTGATTCCCCAAATTATTCGCCACTGTGGGACTGGGGCTTTAGGGAACATTCCAATGCATGGATATTTTGCCTGTCACTTAGTGATGCGACACAGCTCAACCTTACGATGGTCATTATAGCAACAATAATACGTGTTCTTTATATTTCATTGGCTATATATTGTCTGGTACAGGAATTTAAAAAATTTAAAAGTTTTAATCGGGTCTGAGACAACATTGACGGTTACTTCACATTGTTATGGCGTACGCTCTGTGTTAATTGCTCACTCATTGACACGATTGTGTTGGTAACTTGGTATTACGTTGATGCCCAATATGGTACCGTTGCCTCATCGATGTTATGTTAGTCGCATATTTTTTGCAAATTTTACCTATCAGTTTGGAAGGTAGCACTGAGTAGAAGTATACCTCTCAATGTTCTGGTCCTCTGTCACTGTGTTACCTGCATCATCCATCAATGGGTCAGTTTATCTTCCACGTATAAGTTTGCGGACAGGTTTGCATTTACGGTAGTAATTGTGCAAACGCAAAACCTCATTTTTGCGAAAAATTTGTCGCAACTCAAATCAAAATTTAAAATAGCTTTCACAAATTGGCAGTAGTGTTTTATGTAAGTAATTGCTGAAGTGACCACCACTGTTATGTGTATATGATTCAGCCACGGCCCGTTTTTGCGCTAAACACGATATCTCCAGCTGTTCTCGTTTAGGAAAGAGCTCTTAGCTCAGAGACCGATCTCTGAGTAAAGCTGGGATTTCACATATCACACACACACCATGCTCTTGTTTAAGGGGGACAGTAATTTCTCGCGTTTCCAGGGGGCTTTTGCATTATGTGCATCACTTTGCCTCCCTACCATCACTCTCTCCCTCTAGTATTTATTTTCACTTGTAGAAATGCATAACAAAAATGAGTCGAGGTAATTTAATCCTACTCGAGAGTTTAACTTGAAAATATATGGGTTAGCGCAGACCAAACATTTTTAATGTATTTTCATAAGGTCTGAGCACCCTCTATTTGCTAACAGTGTTACATACTGTTAGGTAGCGTCTTCCCAACGTTGAAACTATTTATGTTTACTCGGTGGATTTTGCAACTTGCTGGAAGTGGCAGCAAGCCAAAATATAACAAATATAACAGCAATAACAAATAACAAATAACAAATATAACAAGCCAAATATAACAGCGTTCCTGCATTGCGTCAGACGAGGTAACCAACTTACGCGGCACTTTAATGAAGTATGTCGGAGTAGATTGCTGGGGGGAAGCGAACAAGCTGTTGTGCGTGTGTATGTGTGGATGGGTAAGTGAAGGTTTCATGGCAGAGGCGGGAAAAGACCATATTTCCTTCACTAACGAATTCAATCATGCTAAGTCTGTTCCCGTGGTTTATGTGACAGGTTAAATGAAGGTGGGACAATCCTGCGCCGTGAAGAAAAAAAACCATAAAGTTTAACGAAATTATTTGTGGTCATAAAATGAGCGCGAAGTTTTGGCGATGAGTTAAGGATGGTCATGTTTTGGACCGGAAAGAGACACTCGTAGAGACAAATCCTCCAGCAGGAATGAGAGGGAGCTAGTACGATCATAGGGAGACAAGTAAAGGCGTGTAATGTTTACGAGGCTCAGGAAATGTTAGCTGAGGTGAGGGTGAGGTGAGAGGCGTGAGGAGCAGAAGGGGGCGGGTTACACCAAGTGTGTAAAGGGGAGTGAAGCGTAACGTGGTGTTGCCTAAACACATCTTGACACTTATTAGCACACGGCTCATCAGCGCCCGGCGGTAATTACAGTGTGTGTGTGTGTGTGTGTGTGTGTGTGTGTGTGTGTGTGTGTGTGTGTGTGTGTGTGTGTGTATCAGGGGAGAGAGAGAGAGAGAGAGAGAGAGAGAGAGAGTAGAGAGAGAGAGAGAGAGAGAGAGAGAGAGAGAGAGAGAGAGAGAGAGAGAGAGAGAGAGAGGAGAGAGAGAGAGAGAGAGTGTTATGAAGTATAGGCAATGTGTGTTTATGTGGATGGGTCTCATTTTTTTTGTCCACATATCTAATTCAACCTCTCTCTCTCTCTCCCCTCTCTCTCTC
Source organism: Chionoecetes opilio (assembly GCA_016584305.1). NCBI lineage: Eukaryota > Metazoa > Arthropoda > Malacostraca > Decapoda > Majidae > Chionoecetes > Chionoecetes opilio. Next base: position 521,919 of record JACEEZ010020152.1, read on the forward strand.
TCTCTCTCTCTCTCTCTCTCTCTCTCTCTCTCTCTCTCTCTCTCTCTCTCTCTCTCTCTCTCTCCTCTCTCTCTCCTCTCTCTCTCTCTCTCTTCTCTCTCTCTCTCTTCTCTCTCACTATATATATATATATATATATATATAGTGAGAGAGAGAGAGAGAGAGAGAGAGAGAGAGAGACAAGACATATATATATATATATATATATATATATATATATATATATATATCAATCAATCAATCATTGGGGGCATACGCCGGGGGGGCGCGTCGCCTCGCCCACCCTACGACGCCACTCCCGGGGGTCACCACGCGCGAGTTCCCATGCAGGCTCCTTTCCCATACCAAGCAGCTCTCGACAAGAAACATCAACTTGCCCCAGCCACGAGTCTTGTGGGCGCCCCCTTGGCCTCCTCCACGCCGGATTGTCTCTTACAGATACAACCCGATGGGAAGGATCGGTTTCAGGGTAGCGTGCCACATGCCCATATAGCCGAAGTTGGCGCTGACGGACTATGCAGGTAATAGGCCTCGATTCAGTCTCACGGTGCAATCGCTGATTTGACACGTAATCATCCCAGCGATACCCCATGATTCTGCGAAGACACTTATTACCAAAGGCATTGATTCGTCTCTTCAAGTCACTATTTAGTGTCCATGTCTCACAACCATAGAGTAAGACAGGGATCACAAGCGACTTGAAGATCCGGATCTTTGTCCTCCTGCACAGGTACCGACAACGCCAAATACTCCCGCTGAGCGAGTCCATAACATTGTGGGCTATGCCAATCCGCCGTAAGACTTCTTGACGTGACCCGCCGTCATTATGGACTGCGCTACCAAGGTATGTAAAACTTTCCAAGATCTCAATGTCCTCGCCACACGCATGAACAGACTGTACTGCTTCATCTAGTAAGTCCCCAAATACCTGGACCTTGGTCTTGAGCCAGGAGACCTCAAGTCCCAAAGGCTTTGCCTCCTCGTGCAGCGCCTCGAGAGCCATCACCAGGACCTCCAGCGACTAAGCAAAGATTACTGCATCATCGGCAAAAACAAGATCAGTGATCTTGGTGTTGCCGACGGATGCTCCACAATCACTTTGATCTACAACCTGTCCATTACCCAGGCCATACAAGCGTTGAAAAGTGATGGGGCAAGGACGCACCCTTGCCTCACTCCTGTATTCACAGGAAAGAAGCTGGATACACCTGCCCCACACTTCACAGCACTCTCAGTCCCAGAATACAGACCAGTTATCAAACCAATAGTCCTTGCAGGAATCCCTCGAAGTCGCAGAAGATCCCAGAGTGACTCACGATGCACTGAGTCAAACGCCTTCTTGAGATCAACATAGGCTGCAAGCATCCCCTGTCGAAACTCACGTCGGCGTTCCACCAGGACACGAAGCGCTAGGATACGGTCCGTTGTTGACTTACCAGGCGTGAACCCAGACTGCTGAGGTCTCTGATGCTTCACCAGATGACTGCGAATTCGTGTCAGCAATAGATGGGCAAGCACCTTGCCTGGTACGCTGAGCAGTGTAATACCGCGGTAATTGTTGCAGTCCTGACGGTCCCCTTTCCCTTTCCAGATAGGGACGACCAGCCCCCTTTTCCAGTCAGGAGGAATGGTACCTGATTGCCACACGGCAGTCAGGACAGCATGCAACCCGCGGATCATGGCCTCACCCCAGCTTTGAGGAGCTCCGCACTGATATTACAAACACCAGCTGCCTTTCCACCCCTCAACTTTGCTACAGCCTCTCTGACTTCGTCAAGAGAGGGTGCGGTTTCGTCAATGGGAGGATCGGCATCCACTGCCTGTAACCCAGTGGTGTGAAGCTGCTCAGTTGGAGAGTCCACCGTGAACAACTGCCCAAAGTACTCAGCCCAACGAGCCATCTGCCCATCCATGTCCGACACGAGGCGCCCATCTGCTGTTCGAATAGCACTCGCCCGAGAAGGAGACTTGGAACGGAGCTTCTTCAGGGCTCGGTAGGCGGGTCGGAGGTCATTAGCGTTCAAATGACCCTCGACATCCTCAGCGAGACTCCTGACATACCTCTCCTTGTCTCTCCTCAGGAGGGTTCTAGTCCGGCGTGACAGAGCCCTGTGCTGGTTCCGGTTCCCAGCCAGCCTGGCAGCGCGACTCTCCTCGATTTTCTCCAGCGTCTCCGTCGAGACAAAACCACGCCTTGACCTGCAGATGGTGATGAATTAATTATACAGTGCATGACAGGGCGGGCTATCAAGGATGCCCCCGGGGGACCTGTAACAAGCCAGGGACCTCGGGGGGGGGGGGGCTGCCCCCCGGCAATGCCGGGGCTTTTACCGGCCTGGGGATGCAAGCTCCCCGTATCTCCGACGCCAGGTGGCACTGCCCTGTTCAATGTGAAACGTAAGTACATAGTAGTACATGGAGATATGCCGAACCCGGCACCCTACAGGTAGGGGTGCTGGGTATTAGTTGTCATGCCACGTCTGCGACCGATTGGAAGAACCGTAGCGGTTGGGGTGTCCGCTAACAGGAGCTTCAACCCCCGTTGCGCCTCCTCTCCCCAGACGGGACGTAACAATAATAATGATGATAACAGTAATTGTGATAATAATAATATAATACTGTAATATCAATAATAATGATAATAATAATAATAATAATAATAATAATAATAATAATAATCTTACGCGAATGTTGCTCGTATCTTCACCGTTTTTTAATTTTACTTACTCTTCGAAAGTTGTTACGAAAAGTTTCGTTCACTGGTAACTCAAAACCCCTTTCCTGTTTCCATTGTCCACCTGTAACTTAACATTTTAAAAGTTCAATACACCGCGTTCTAATTGACCCGCTCTTTGGTTCCTACTGATGGTCGCATTAACAATTTGTTATTTTTCTCCGTAGCTTCCAATCTGATAGTAAAATATGCTTATCCAAAATTTACACAGTCCATAAGCGTGGTTTCGTGACGCTCATGATGGTACCCTGTACAGTGATGCTTTCTGATATGCTACCATCTTGCAGTTTAGCATGTCAGAACTAGCTTCCAACTGATTACTCACTCATTGCAACATTATTGCACGCCGAGTCCAAAAAATGAGATGAGATTTGGAAGAGTTAAAGAGATGAGGTATTCCAGGTACAGGAGTTAGATGCCTACTGAGAGGTAGCTATGAGAACTAGAGTCGGATACTCAGCGAGGGAAGATTTATTGACGCGACGACAGACAAGAGAGAGAGGAGAGAGAGAGGATGAGAGAGAGAGAGAGAGACAGAGATGAGAGAGAGAAGAGAGAGAGAGAGAGGAGAGAGCAGAGGAGAGAGAGACGAGAGAGAGAGAGGAGAGAGAGAGAGAGAGAGAGAGAGAGAGAGAGAAGAGAGAGAGAGAGAGAGAGAGAGAGAGAGAGAGAGAGAGAGAGAAGAGAGAGAGAGAGGAGAGAGAAAGAGAGAGAGAGAGAGAGAGACAGAGAGAGAGAGAGAGAGAGAGAGAGAGAGAGAGAGAGAGAGAGAGACGAAGAGAAGAAAAGAGAGGAGAAAAGAGAGAGAGAGAGAGAGAGAGGAGAGGAGAGAGAGAGGAGAGAGAGAGAGAGAGAGAGAGGGAGAGAAGAGAGAAAGAGAGAAAGAGAGAGAAAAAGAGAGAGAGAGAAAAAAAAAAAGCATAATCAACAGGCATGATGAAAATCGTGTCTCACGCAACACCTGAGCACCGTGAAGACCCCTTCAGGACAAGACGAGGCTACTTATCTGGGGCCGCGGCACAAAAGCCAGGTTAAGTAACATCTTTGATCCACCTTTCTGTCTACTTCCCCATGACATCACGGTTAACTTCCCCGCCCAATTAAGACGAAAACTGTATTTTGCATCTCAACTGGAAATTTTAAAAATATAATAGATTAGTTTGCTACTATTGTCAATAATTCCTGTAATTAGTCCGATATTTTGTCATTCTCGAATCTCTTTATAATGTTGGATGATTATGTACTATTTGCATTTTTCAACAAAGTAAAAATAAAAAGATGCGGATGGCACTGAAAACAGCGAATTAAAGTTTTGACTGCAATCCAGGACTGATCTGAAGCTCCCTTCTAAATTCGTAGTAGTTAATGCAATAAAAATATACCTGTCACTCACTTGGTCAAGCTCCTGATAAAACCTTAAAACGTCACAATGTTTTGAAGTATTCGTTAATCCACCACAATGACATCAACACGTTGGCTGGAGAGAATAAAAGTTACGTGTTTACACAAGGCTACATTCCTTACGTTGATATGATTATGAAGGGATGTTTATTCAATATAATGCACATTGGAGCAATGGATGTCGTGTTTACTCTCACCCACCAGCGATGCAGACTGAGGTGTAGCGAGCCATAGTGAGTGGTAAGCGGGTGTAAAGTCCTGCAATAATCCCTTTCTCCCCAACACTTGGCCTGGGACGCTACGGTACTGCCCAAGGATGATAGCCCTGGTACTGCCACACTGTGACGTGTGGAGGCAACAGTAAACGTGCTCCTGGTCACCTCGTGGCGCCTGACTTCCACCTGACGCCTCACTAACGCCGGCTATTGATTTCCCATTGAAGCTGAAGTTAACCGTTCACAAGGTACTTCCATTATAAATCAAATGAAGTTCTTGTAATATATATTAATCGGGCTTGCTTAATAGTGGATTTCTTTCAAAGTATCAAACATGATATTTCACTGTTTGTAAGTAATTCATTTTTGTAATCTGTGTTATTGTACAATAAAAAACTGATTTACCAAAAAATGTAGGCCGTAAACAGTGCTGATATTGCGCTGCAATAAATAAAAACTTCAGTCAAATTCATGGGATGGAGTAAAGCGTGACATATATTGTATTGTTTCAAAATGTAATACTGCAAGGGATGTATAAAGGTCCTGGTTACTCATGCAATGGCGTGATTCATGGAGCTGTAAGATTGAGGGCATAAGTAGGAGCAAAACATGTTATTGCCACGTTTAAGCAAGCAGTAAGTATCAAGCCTGCTCTGTAAACTCTGTACAGGGGCCTTCTCCCCCAATGTATGAAGCATGTCTCACACGTTTGGGGGGGATCCACTAATACTGCTCTCCTTTGTGATGTAACAAAAAAGCCGATGATTCATATAAACAATGTGGGGGACTTCGTTCTTATCGACAATAAAATGTGAAATATTGTTATCCAGTGCACACCTCGTCTTGTTGAGCAAAACGCAGGAACACACACTCATCAATTTATGTTCGTGACTGCATAATCGACCAAACACTTTATTCGATATTTTAATATCATCATCCCACATGTATGGTATCTAAGTATCTCATACATCATGTACGAACATAACAAAATATACACTAGCCTTTTGACTGCAATCCAGGACTGATCTGAAGCTCCCTTCTAAATTCGTAGTAGTTAATGCAATAAAAATATACCTGTCACTCACTTGGTCAAGCTCCTGATAAAACCTTAAAACGTCACAATGTTTTGAAGTATTCGTTAATCCACCACAATGACATCAACACGTTGGCTGGAGAGAATAAAAGTTACGTGTTTACACAAGGTTACATTCCTTACGTTGATATGATTATGAAGGGATGTTTATTCAATATAATGCACATTGGAGCAATGGATGTCGTGTTTACTCTCACCCACCAGCGATGCAGACTGAGGTGTAGCGAGCCATAGTGAGTGGTAAGCGGGTGTAAAGTCCTGCAATAATCCCTTTCTCCACCAACACTTGGCCTGGGTAAGTGGCCTGGGTAACGTATTTCCTAGTAAATTATTATGTGGATGTAACTTTTATCTACAAAGGCATATTTCCTCGCAATGTTTCATGTTCCAAATTTCCTAGACATGAAACAATTTGCTCTACCTACTCTCGCCTTCCTAACAATCGGACAGGAAGGATCACGGCTGCCTGTTCTGTGGTTACCTCCAGGCTTGAGTTACACGAATATTTCCTAAGATTTACCAATTATTTCCTTTTTGCTTACATGGCCATTTTGTGCAGTCATTATCATAACTCTCATCCATCTCTGTGTTTACTATTCTGTGCTTAGAGATATTATTATTTTTTGTCAAATGCAACGTTTTGAACTGCAACGTTTTATTAGGGATGGAAATGAAAGCTGTGAAAACTACATCATATTTATTATTCGTTTAATATTCAGTGTAGGCGCAATGACAGACACTTCACACAAAGTAATGGATGCAATATGAAATATGTACCACGTTTGTCGGTTACGTGTAGGATTTATTGAAGCTTCAAAACATTTAACTACTAGTGCTTGAAATATACATGTGAATATGATTTATGTATCACCTCGTCGAACACCTGACGGGGCTGCATGGAGACTGAAAAAAAAAAAAAAATACAGAAAGTCCTCAGCCAGTTCCATATACATGAGTCTCCCAACCAACACGAAATACAAATTAGACACACGTAATAATGTAATAAACATGGTAATAACATGATACAGTAAAGGCATAATATTTCATGTAATATAAATTGTAACCGTAGTAATATGCTGCCACAAATAATACATGTAATATAATGGAGCAACGGCTTGCTGAGAGTTAAGTGGTGGTGGAATGACAATAAGTTCAGTCTTTCAGCGGCACACCATTGGTCTTTTCTTTTATGTAGACATTAGATACCAGGGAGCCATCAGTTGGTAGGATGTAGGTTAGTAGGGTTACGTAGGGACTCAGGGAGGGGAGGGAGGGCAGAGGGTACTGGTCTCACCATGACGCATAAACAACACACACACACACGCACGCACGCACGCACGTATCACCTCAGCAGGGAGTATTTTGATCTCGGATTCACGTGTTCGTTATTCTGTTAACCACCATAGTATTCCATATCCAGAAGTCCAAGAGAAAATATATCCTGACATATTATTTTTCGTATGTTTCGTAATATATCAGCCGCCCAACAACAACAAAATATCCATCCCTCTTTTTCAGCCTTCGCCATAGGTTAGGTAAAAGGGAGGAGGACGAGAGATTACAACACACGAATAAAATCCTCAAAGCTAATTAAGACTAATACAATACGTATAAAAAACACAACAAAAGGCACAATAGCAAGCTAAATACCTTGTGATGGAACGACAATTATATATTTAAAAGCAGGTTTTGTTACGTTGAACAAAATCCATGTAATGTAGGAGCAAATAAGTGAGAGGATGGTAGTATAAGTGTTGTTGGATCTGTGAAATGTTGGGGTTGAAGGCTTCTCCATCCAAGACGTATTGAAAAAAAGGGAAGGGCAGCAAAATATATATAAATATAATATATATATATATATTATATATATATATATATATATATAGATATATATATATATGTATATCTATATCTACAATATATATATATGTATATATATATATATAATATATATATATATAATATATATATCTACATATATATAGATATATAATATATAATATATATATATATATAATAGATATATTACATATATATATAATATATATATATATATATATATATAATATATATATAAAATATATCTAATATATATATATATATAGATATAATTATATATATATATATATATATGATATTTTATTATATATATATATATATATATATATATATATATAATATATATATATATATATATATATATATATATATATATATATTATATATATATATATAATATATAATATATATATATATATATATATATATATATATATATATCTAACATATATATATATATAGATATATATATTAATATATATATATATATATATATATATATCTATATATATGTACATATATATATATACATATATATAAGTCTGATAATTGTAGAGACTTATCTGGTATGAGTTAAAATGGTACTTCCAGCTTTGTACACATTTATTTAGAGTCCAATAAGAATTGTAGAGATTACAACCAAGTACAATGAATGTCTTGAGCACAGCCAGGGAGTGCCGGACGGAGAGAGTGAGAGGTGCGTGTTGGTAGTGTCGATGTCCGAGGGCTTCTTCTCCTCCTCGTGATTCTGGCTTCTTATCACTTCTTGTTGATCCTATACTTTATGCTGACAACTAGGCATTTGTCCTGGACAACTTTGAGAGTGCAAGGTGTTCATGGGTCTCACGGTGAAACAGAGGAGGAAAGATAAACGTAGAATTATATATACATTACATAGATATATAATTATATGTTTATAATGTTTCAAAAAATACACTGATTCTTTTGATGTTAATTAAATGCACATATCCTGTATGGAAGTTATAATACGTGTGACCCTTGTTTGATAATTAGGTGTAATTCACTAGTAATAGTTATGCAAGTTAATATATATGTTAGGAGTGATAACTGACTGACATTGCTCGTGGCCGCTATATAATTTGTCCTAAAATTAGGCACATAAGAATTAGCTCGGGAATAACAAATGGTACACCTAACTAAAGGCTAAATATATATATAAAATATAAGCTATAAACTTCCCAAAGCATAATTCCTATCGCTAAAAGCGAGTAAACTCTGAGCTAAATACACAGAAAAATATGGAAAACAATGGATTACATGATGTTCAACATCAAAGAAAATGACATGGCCGAGTAAAATTATATAATATATATATATATATATAATATATATATATATATATATATATATAATATATATATATATATATATATATATATATATGTCAGTACTAGTGTGGGTAAATCCACAATGTGTAAAAATCACTGGCAATAATTTCAAGTATTAAGTGTTTCAAGTGTACGTGTACTGGCAAACTCAAGCTGACAAACTCAACTGTCAGCGAAAGTAGCTGTGGAAATTACAGGGAAAAATTGAGAACATAACATTTCAAGTAATGAAATCGTAATCGTAAATTGTCAAGTAATCGTTAAAAACCCTGAATGTGTCAAGTAATGACGAAGGCTCGTCTGACTGTAGAGCTGCTGCTGTGTGCATAGTATAACAATTTATTTATCTACTAGTAGTAGTACTGTGACAGTAAAATAATGTAATGGACTGTAGAAATATAAGGAAAAATAGACAAGACCTCGCCTGATACAATCTGTGTGGGTGTATCAGTGTGGGTAACTGTGGTGTAAGGAACCTAGTAATATGTAAATAAGTAATAGTAAAAAGGGATAATTAACATAGGTAGTGACATCGCTGGATACACATTAATGTATTTGCATTGTATGTGTGGTGGGCAAAATTACGTTTGCCAAACATTATTCATAAATGAACATAATGCAAAGTTATTGTAGAAAATAATTTGACATCAGCGAATGTAGAAACTGACTGGCAGAGAAATTGAATGAATTAGTATTCGTCATTGGCGAACAATGTTATGAGAGATAAGGTTATCCGTGATCAATCAATATTTTCTCAGGTCTGTACAAGTAGACATTCGTAACTTCTCTGCGAGTTTGAATTTGTTAGTAAGTAATGATAAATGGTTAGTTAGTTGTACATAGGCAATACATGTGAACAGAATGTTGTGTAAAAAGTTCTGGAGTAACTGCTTGTCATGCATATAGTACCTAGTTTAATATGTTAGTAAGTACACAATCCTATCATTCAAGTAGTGATCGTGGTACAACAGGAAGAACGTAAGTAAATCATTCCCGTAGTGAATGTAATTCATGTATCATAATTTATGCATGCAGTTATGTTATCATGCAGGTAATACGTAAGGAATTAATTCAAGGAAAAATATGTAATTTATGCAACAAATAAGTGTGTTAGTATTTCATGCAAGTAAATAATGTATTGTAACAATAAGTGAGTTAGTATGTATGTTAATACATAACAATGTCATGCAAGTAATTAATGTATGTCAACATTAAGTGCGTAAAAAAATCCCTTAAATGAGGAATGTAAGTAATTAATGTCATGCAATGATAAGTGTGTAATAATTCCTTGCATTGAGGAAAGTAAGTAAATAATGTGATCATGCAACAATACGTGCGAAATAATTCCTTGAATTGTGGAGTGTAAGTAAATAATTATATAATGCTATGCACTGTGGTGCAACTTTAACTCTAATATAATAGTATTCTAATGTGAAGAGTTATCTGTCATACATTAGTGTTTTTATCGTGCTAGAGTTACAAGGTAAAATGCAATTATATTATTTTCTATAGTTGGTCTGAATAATATGTAGCTAAACCAAAAATTCGTAAAACATCAATGTAAAGTATTTTCAAGAGCGTATATAACATCGGCTTGGTGTGTTGTGTAGACATTTTCTAAAAATAGAACAACACACATTAAAATTCAGAATACATGGTAATTGTAAAATAATCAGGTGAACTGATATAAAATGTAATGATATGGAATGGTATGACACTACTGTTTTTGCGTGTGTGATCGCAATTTGTGTCGGTAATCATTTGTAGCAGTGTGTGTGTCATCATTAACTACAGGTGTGTCCTGTGTATCAAAATTAGTGTTTGGTAAAGCATCATCTGTATCTAATCCTCTAGTTACTCGAAAAATTATTCGCGACCGTGTATGTAGTAAGACGTCTCAAACTAAACAATCACGAAAAACAGAGTACATTACAGGAATCAGGTTCAGGAATCGGTAACACTGAACTGTGACATTGCCGCTCGGGCATGCTAGTTAATGCATTAGTTGTCAATCTCTGGGGTTTGCACTGGTGCAGTAGGAAATGTGAACTCATAAAGTAGTAAACAGTAGTAAAGGTGCACTCATAAAGTGGTAATTCAGTAGTAAATGTGCATTCGTAAGAGTTATGTCTCCAGGAATTGTAATATATGCATTACTGTTGAAAAAAAAATTAGTGTGGGAATACCGTGATCTAAAATTTCGCCTTGTGTAAAAAGAATAGTCGTATGTTTGCTGAAAATTATGACTTAAGTGTCCTGACGGTGTTTGTACCGATGTACCTACCGTAGCCATGGCAATGTAAATGGAAATGTATGTTAAAATAGCACTATAATATTTATAACGTTGAAATTGTCCGTGTATGTGAAATCACTGTGTTAACTCGAAATATACCTGCTCACCTAAAACTGCAAAACAATTACTCAGCTGGTAGCTACTCGTATTGGTGTATGATAGGTGAGGTCCAGGTGAGTGAAGGATGAACACAGCGTGGATGAGTGCCATGGATGACGGATGTAGTACAGTCACCGGAGATACACATTCTGTCAAAGAAGAAATCTAAGAAAAAAATAATAATATATACATACACCTAAGAAAAATGAATAAAGTACTCAGACATTTGTGTGGTGATGCACGCGCCTAAGTCCGTAGTGTGAGACTGGTGGTGGGTAGCAAGGTAGTGGCTGTGGTGTGTGTCAAGGGCGCTTTGCGGCAGAGAGGGTGTGCTGCAGGGTGGGGGGCTTAGTAAGCGTTATACGCTCGGAATACAGAGTGTGTTAGGGGCGGTGGCTGTGTTCCTGTCCGGGGGGGTGAAAGGTGTTGTGTTGCTTCGTCGCTTGAGGGTATTAAGTTGATGGTGGGGCTGATTATTGTGTTGCTTGAGTTGCGGTGGGCCATGATGAGAAGATCTGTGTCTTGCGTATTCGGGGCGGAAGGTACGTAGAGCCTGTGAGCTGAGATGTCGTTGCCTGGCAGCGATGGGTGGGTGGTCGGTGAGTGCCGTCAACCTCGTGACTGCGGAATGCGCTGATCAAGCATGAGACGAGTGTGTCCGTCTCTCTCACTCTCTGTAGTTGCTTGTAGACTCGCAGATTCTTGTAGGTAGTTTCTGCTTGTAGGAGCCACTCAGCTCATTCTTCCGGTCTCTTCATTCAGAAAAGCAATGTCTTTCTGTATTCCCCTGTCGCTACAAAACTACAGAATATCCACCAAGTTCTCCTCCCCCCAAGTCAACAATTAGAAACAGGGGCTTCCAGTCTCTCATAGATAAAAATTAAATTGTATTACGGTGCATCAGGAGGAGGATTGATTAACATTGTCCATACATATCAGAATACTATCAGAATACTATCAGCGTCATGAGGGAAAGTGGCTTGCATGATCGAGGAATCTAAGAGAATTAACTTTCTTTTATATTTAGAAATTTCACAACAGGAGTATTCTAACCGTGTGCTGCCAAACAAAATTTGCTAAACAGTACGTGGTCATAATTTGTGTTAGTTATTAAATGTATGATGCTGCTCATTTTGTTGTATACAGGTTTTATTCCATTTTATTATCGACATAAGTATATCCTTGCGGAATTTCCAACTCATGACTACCACTTAAGCTGGGAATTTGAACTTATCCAAGTTATGATAGAAAGTAGCAAACAAGTGCAATCCATGTGTGGTATGCGAGGGTTAATGCAGCTCAACACACCTTAGACTCCCGTTCACTCTGAAGACAGAGTGAAGAACGTATAATTTCAGATTAGGAAATCTAAATATAATATGAAACAATAAATACTCCCTTTACACATGAGCGCTTTAAAGGTACAGTTGCATATACTGGTGAAGATAATGTGTCTTGCCACCGAGGAAGGGACAAGCTTTGATGTCCTGAAGATTAGAGGCGAAACGTTTGATTCTGATTTTTCTTCTTTTCAAAGGACATCGCATATTGATATCTTTTAATACAGTAATGAAAGTGCTGATGTTTGGAGCTTAAACTTAACTTCTACTTAACTTAACAATGATAGCTTGATAACGATACTTATGAAACGTATATATTGTTTTGGTAAACATTTTCTTTTCTGTTATTTCTCTTAAGGTTACAGTAACTTTAAAAGTTATATAATCATGTATAGCGACTGCCATTGCCCCTATCACATATTTTGCCTGATTCACTGAGCCGCAAAACACTGACGCAGAAATACAATGAAAACTTTAATTCCCCTCAAAACTCAATTTTCATTCAAATGTATCGAGAATTGTCGTATAGTAGTCCCTAATTTTGATGGAAATGGTCAAAATGTTTTACCTTTACTTAAAGTATAGCAGCAAACACCTAAAGCTAAAGTAAATCTCAGCGAAAAGGATGTGTACAAATAGCCCTATTTATCCTAAGTTTAGAGCTACCCTCTGATTTCTGCTCATTTATACCTACTGAAGCTTAGAAAACGCCAATCGAAAAATAATCACCTTTTTTTTCTTTCCAGACCCTGTAATCTTCCCCCCCACCCCCAACCACGAAACAGACAAGGATGAATACGATACCAATTTATATATATAATCCTGAGGACTTCAAAAAACTGTCTAAAATGTTGTGCGAAACTTTAAATTTTGCTCAAAACTGAGCTAACCGACCGAACGAACGATTGACATCTACGCACCTCAAGCTGGACACATCGAATGGAATATGTGAGTTTGTCCTCTGTGTTATACAGTTCCATACTCTCTTAACACTGCCACGCTGACACAAAGCCTCAGCGACACAAAGCCTTAAAAGTATTAATGCAGGATTACGTAAGGAGGAGAAGCGGTGGTGATGGTGGTGGCGAGAGGCTATAAGGAAGGATACAATGGTAGTGGTGGTGGTGGTGGTGAGGGAGCAGTGGTGCTGGAGCTAGCGTCGTGATGATGATGGTGGCGTGGGAAGGTGCCGTAATCTATCACACATGGCTCGTCGAACTCAAACATAGTCAATCAACGGCCGTCGCTCATAAATGAGGACAAGCTCCTGGCTGGTTGCAGGTTCTTTTGTCGCCGTGACACAAGTGCAAAGCTCATCGTTGGTCGGAGATTGCTGGCCGAATGGCCGAAAGTTAAATTTAAGCTAACACAAATATGCAAAGTGACTGTATAAATAACAAGCATTACAAGGCAACACAATACAATAATATCTCAAGGGTGACGTTGCACTGGGAAGGCCGTCACTGAGGCCACATTACAGTACACCAGATTAGCCGATAGAGTGCCGTCCTGTCAATCGATGCTGTGAAGTTTACATTCGTCCAAATCGACCTTGCATATTATGATGTGTGTAAATATACCTGAGTGCTGCAATGATGGAGAAGAACCAATATTTTTCCAGAATGATTACTAGTCATAAGGAGCCCCAGGCCACGGTGATGCACTGTAAAAGAAATATGTGCAGCTTTGATCAGAGAGACGAACTACAATAGAGAACAGTGACAGAGGCATTAGAATATGTAACGCACCAACATAAACTGCAATATAGATCACGGTAAAAAAAAAAAGAGAACAAACTCTCAGTAACAGTATGAGAATGCAAAAGAAAAAAGGATAATTAGATCAGACTCGAGTAGAAAGTTTGAATTCCCAGTCTTAATTTTTACACCCTGGGACCGATCTCTACCCCTTCATCATGCATCCACATAACCATTAACAGCGCCACACAAAATCAACCATACATTAAAACCAGCTGAAAAAAAGAAGTAAAAAAACCCACTACACAAAAGAACAGACAATCAGAGTTCAACAATGATGGACAGAGGCACAGAAGGCTGTTGTAAGTTTTAAAACTATGACAGGACGCATCCCCTGGGAGCTCATGGGCTCATAAAAAAACAGCTCGTTGATCCTACAAAAGGCAACATCTCGTGGTCCTGCAAGAAATAACATTGCAGAGCAAAAATCGGTAAATCAGTTATGAAAAATGAGTGCCATATGGAATGTAAAAGTGGAAGCAGCGGTTTGTGTTAAGGGGGAAAAGGGGGAAAATTTAGAAGTGATGGAAATAAAAATAATTGAATGATTGAACGTGGTGAAATATCCTCCTTTGATATTCAAAGTACAGATGCGACGAGAATAAAATGGAAAAATCGAAATGTCCAGCATGGAAAATGAATGAATAATAAAAAAAAAATAAAAAATCGAAAAAATTTATTTGCAATATAATTGAAGCAGTAGATGCAGTGATTTGTTTTTATCATCTGCATAACAAATATCAATAACTAGATACGGGGAATGAAAGGGTAAGGGACAATATATACTTGGGTGAAGAGAAGGAAAACAAAAAATCCAACAAACAAAAGAAGCAGGATTTTCCTTTTCCACGCACAAACTGGAATAAAGAGAGAGAGAGAGAGAGAGAGAGAGAGAGAGAGAGAGAGAGAGAGAGAGAGAGAGAGAGAGAGAGAGAGAGGAAGAGAGAGAGAGAGAGAGAGAGAGAGGAGAGAGAGAGAGAGAGAGAGAGAGAGAGAGAGAGAGAGAGAGAGAGAGGAGAGAGAGAGAGAGAGAGAGAGAGAGAGAGAGAGAGAGAGAGAGAGAGAGAGATAAGATACTTTGATCCTATCTAGACACTTTGCAAGTACCAACTACAAGGTTATTGACTATACAAAGCGCCACCACGCCAGGACAAACTTGGTGGACTCGAACCGCTGACCGAATGCAGGGACCCTCCACGCAAGCTCACGACTCTACCAACCATGCCACCCTGACGGGTAGAGAGAGAGAGAGAGAGAGAGAGAGAGAGAGAGAGAGAGAGAGAGAGAGAGAGAGAGAGAGAGAGAGAGAGAGAGAGAGAGAGAGAGAGAGAGAGAGAGAGAGAGAGAGAGAGAGAGAGAGAGAGAGAGAGAGAGAGAGAGAGAGAGAGAGAGAGAGAGAGAGAGAGAGAGAGAGAGAGAGAGAGAGAGAGAGAGAGAGAGAGAGAGAGAGATAAACACCAAT